>CM040831.1:15530763-15563263 GCA_022828995.1 Vimba vimba
TATGAAACTCTGTACACATATAGATCTCATCGGGCCGAACAACTTCCGCACTCTAAATTATTAGCTCCGCCCAACAGGAAGTCTGCTATTATGGGTTGTTTGAAAAACGCATGCTGTGGAATTTGAAACACTCATCCTAGAGAATTCATCCGATCCCCACCAAACTCGGTCAGCATGAAGTCAAGACATTGAGGATGCTAAATTGCGGACGGATTTTTGATATCTCGAACGGTTTGGCTGTGGCGAGGAAACAAATTTATGGCGAGAAAAGAGAAACACGAAGTGGTATAACTTCTGCATACATTAACTGATCTTGATGAAACTTCAGCAGTGTGTTCATGGTAAGAGGCCGGTCAGATGGATGTAACTATTGTGAGTCAAAGTTATAGCGCCACCAACTGGTAGCAGGAAGTGTGTCACTTTCAAAATGCTTTTGACAAAAGTGGGGGGATTACTTTTACCCACAGTTACAAAAATCAGTACGCATATTGGTCTCATCGAGCCGGACAACTTTCTAATTTACAGTCATTAGCTCCGAGCAACAGGAAGTCAGAGAGCCAGCAGCCATATTACCCTGTAGCCCAAGACTGGTTGCCCACTGAAGCTAAGCAGGGCTGAGCCTGGTTAGTACCTGGATGGGAGACCTCCTGAGAAAAAACCAGGTTGCTGCTGGAAGAGGTGTTGGTGAGGCCAGCAGGGGGTGCTCACCCTGTGGTCTGTGTGGGTCCTAACGCCCCAGTGTAGTGACGGGGACACTATACTGTCAAAGAGCACCGTCCTTCGGATGAGACGTAAAACCGAGGTCCTGACTCTCTGTGGTCATTAAAAAATCCCATGGCATTTCTCGTAAAGAGTAGGGGTGTAACCCCGGTGTCCTGGCCACATTCCACCCATTGGCCCTTACCAATCATGGGCTCCTAATAATCCCCTTACATTGAATTGGCTCTATCACTCTCTCTCCTCTCTCCACCTATAGCTGGTGTGTGGTGAGCGCACTGGCGCCGTTGTTCTGTGGCTGCCAGGATGATTTGGATGATTCTTTAAGATTCTTTTAGATGATTCCGCTAAGAGTTGTACACTTGAGTGTTTTTGTTTTCGAGGCCGACCAACACCAACCGAGACATGGGAAGAAAAAAAAAAGAATCATCCAAGTGAACGCTAAGAGTTGTACACTTGAGTGTTTTTGTTTTCTAGGCCGACCAACACCAACCGAGACATGGGAAGAAAAAAAAAAGAATCATCCAAGTGGATGCTGCACACTGGTGGTGGTTGAGGAGAGACCCCTGATATGATTGTAAAGTCTTTGGGTGTACAGTAGTACATATGAAAGCGCTATATAAATGCCTCATTCATTCATTCATTCAGATATTTTGGTTTGAATGTGGATTTTTTGGATATGTCAGACTCTGAGTTTTTAGTTACTCCTCCTAAGTGGTTTATTTTATTCACACCAAACTTTTTCAACATGATAAAAGTACATTAAAGATATATATATATATATATATATATATATATATATAAATATAGCTGCGAGCAGCGATGAAGGGCCAAAGCCGGCGGCACCGCCACCCCGGTGCCTTTAGGGAACTAAAGGCACCGGGGTTGCGGTGCCACCGGCTTGGGCCCGTAATCGCTGCTCGCAGCTATATTTATTATTATTTTGTCAACCTTTCGGGCACTTTTGGGGCCCTTAACATGCTCGAAAACTCTTGAAATTTTGCACACAGGTCAGAACCCGCGGCCATCAGGGCCGGGCTAAAGCTGGTACCCGGGCGTGGCAAGGGGCCTCGACAGCGCCCCCTGGAACGGGATCCGAACACTTGTCCATAAATCAGACACGCTTGCATGTAATAATATGAAACTCGGTACACATATAGATCTCATAGGGCCGAACAACTTTCGTGCTCTAAGTTTTACGCCAGCCCAACAGGAAGTCAGCTATTATGGGTTGTTTGGAAACGCATGCTGTGGAATTTGATGTACTCCTCCTAGGAAATTCATCCAATATGCCTCCAAACTCGGTCGGCATGAAGTCAAGACATTGAGGATGCTAAATTGCGGACGGATTTTTGATATCTCGAACGGTTTGGCCGTGGCAAGGAAATGAATTTATGGCGAATAATGGGACACAGGAAGTGTATTATAACTTCAGCATACATTATCTGATCTTGATGAAACTTCAGCAGTGTATTCGTTGTAAGAGGCCGAACACAAGGATGTGACTATTGTGAGTCAAAGTTATAGCGCCACCAACTGGCAACAGGAAGTGTGTCACTTTCAAAATGCTTTGAAATCACCCTCTTATTTTAATCTGATTTGCTTCAAACTTTATGTGTATAATGTAGACACATGGCAGATGTAGACCTGTGAAAGGATTATTGATATCTTAGATACTGTTGCCGTGGCAACGCATCAAACTTTAATATTCTTTTCGGATGCTTTTGAGACTCCTCACATGCTTGAAAATGCATGAAACTCGACAGACACATCACATTTATTATCCAGTAGACATGTGCAAAGTTTCAGAAACGGGCCTGGTGGAATGGCTCAGTAGCGCCACCTTTAGTCAAAAATGGGGGCTTAGTTTTTCCTAGAATCACAAAAATCGGTATGTATATTGTTCTCATCGAGCTGGACAACTTTCTAATTTACACTTATTAGCTCAAAGCAACAGAAAGTCAGATATTTTGGTTTGAATGTGATTTTTTGGAGAATTTTCTCTCTCTCTCTGTCTCTGAGTGTGTGAGGGGTGGGGGTGATTTGTCAGTTGAGTGAGATTTACTTTTTCATTTGTTTTTCAAGGTTTCTGGGGCTTTTGGGTCCCTAAACGTGCTCGAAAACTCTTGAAACTTTGCACACAGGTCAGAACCCGCGGCCATCAGGGCGGGGCTGAAACTGGTAGCCGGGCGTGGCAGGGGGGCTCATCAGCTCCCCCTTGAACGGGGTTCTAAAACTTGGTCCATATATCAAACACGCATGCATGAATTAATTTGAAACTCGGTACACATATAGATCTCATCGGGCCTAACAACTTTCCGCTGGTCAAGTTTTACGCCAGCCCAACAGGAAGTCGGCTATTATGGGTTGTTTGGAAAACGCTTGCTGTGGAATGTGAAATACTCCTCCTAGACAATTCACCGTGTCCCCTCCAGACTCGGTGTACATATAGTCAAGACATTGAGGATGCTAAATTGCGGACGGATTTTTGTTATCTCGAACGGTTTGGCCATGGCGAGGAATCAAATTTATGGCGAGAAAAGAGAAACACGAAGTGGAATAACTTCTGCATACATTAACTGATCTTGATGAAACTTCATCAGTGTGTTCGTGGTAAGAGGCCGATCAGATGGATGTAACTATTGTGAGTCAGAGTTTATAGCGCCACCAACTGTCAGCAGGAAGTGTGTCACTTTCAACATGCTTTTGACAAAAGTGGGGGGGTTAGTTTTAACTACAGTAAAAAAAAAATTGTTTGTATATTGTTTTTATAAAGCTGGACAACTTTCTAATTTACTTTCATTAGCTACAGCCATCAGGAAGTCAGATATTTTGGTTTGAATGTGGATTTTTTTTGGATATTTCAGACTCTGAGTTTTTAGCTACTCTTCCAAACTGGCTTATTTTATTCACACCAAACTTTTTAAAAATGATGAAAATACATTAAAGATGCTAAATTGTGAACGGATATTAAACATCTCAAACCGTTTTGCTATAGTGAGGGACTAAAGTAATGTACAAAAATTAAACACTAAAAGCCTCATCTTCTAAAAATTTAATTATACACCATTTATTTCTATATAAAAGTATTCAAATATCACAACCAATCCCATTTTATTATTTTTTTTTTCAATTTAATAATTATTTATAAGTTTAAAAATAGTAATTGTACTATTTAGTCCCATAAAAGTCAAGTCATACATAGGGCTATACTGCCCTCTTGTGTTCAAAATCAGGTAGGCCTATTGTATCTACATAAAAATATACTAGGTTTGTGACGGTGAGAATATTTTATCACCGGTTAATCGACGTGTGACACTGCTGGGGGCTTTTGAATCGCCAACTTAAAAACGAAAGTAAAATATGTTCGTCCGCACTGACATTGATAGTGGTTGAGCGAGCGTTTCAAATGAATTCCTATGGAAGTAGGAATTAACTGAAAAACGTTCACTCTGTTCTGCTCGTTCCTCGTCGTGGATGCGCACCATTATGAATGCCCGTGCAGCCATGAGCATTTTAGTTTAATTTTAAAATTAGCGCCTTTCGGGGGGTGGATTGCTTGAAATTATTTTACAAAAGCACAATGTTGTGTTTTATTGTGACTGTACACAAATATAAGTTAACACTTTGCAGTTTGAATGTCGTACTGTATAATGACGTTTGTTTTTATGTGTCCACTGTTCCATCGCGCCCACGCCACTCACACACACACACACACACACACACACACACACACACACACACACACACACACACACACACATCGCAGCCTGTTCAGTGTAGCCTTAATAAAATATAACAAATAAAATCTCAAACGGTTTTGCTATAGTGAGGGATTAAAGTAATGTCAAAAAAGGAAACACTAAAAGCTTTATATCTTATAAAAATGTAATTATACACCATTTATTTCTATATAAAATTATACAAATATCAGAACTAAACCCATTTTATTATTATTATTATTATTATTATTATTATTCAATTTAAGAATTATGTTTGAGTTTAAAAAAAGCCAGAATGTTTTAGTCCAAAAAATAAATAAATCATGCCATGGATTGCTTGAAATTGTATTTTTTTATTTTATTTATTTTTTCGTTTTGGCTTTGTTTATAGTTTATTTTTTATTTTTTTATTTTTCATTCTTGTTCCGTTCTGAATATCATTACATTTAAAGGATTTGTTGTGGAATATTTTGAGTGTACAATAAAATCAGAATAATTCTCTTGATTTAGTGATCCCCTACTTATTATTTTATTTTATTTTTTCGTTGTTCTAATCAGGCCAGGCAAGTAAAATTATCTGTGTCTTGTCCCTTAAATTTATATATATATATATATATATATATATATATATATATATATATATATATATATATATTTATATGTATATAAATATAGGTAGCTAAAGGCACCAGGATTGCGGTGCCACCGGCTTGGGCCCGTAATCGCTGCTCGCAGCTATATTTTATTATTATTATTATTATTATTAGGGCCCAAGCCCTGAAAGGGCGAAGGCCCTATTGTTTCCGGTAGGATTATTTATTATTATTATTATTATTATTAGGGCCCAAGCCCTGAAAGGGCGAAGGCCCTATTGTTTTCGGTAGGATTATTATTATTATTATTATTAGGGCCCAAGCCCTGAAAGGGTGAAGGCCCTATTGTTTTCGGTAGTTTTATTTATTAGGGCCCAAGCCCTGAAAGGGCGAAGGGCCTATTGTTTTCGGTAGGATTATTTTTATTATTATTAGGGCCCAAGCCCTGAAAGGGCGAAGGCCCTATTGTTTTCGGTAGGATTATTTATTATTATTATTTTTTTGTCAACCTTTCGGGCACTTTTGGGGCCCTTAACATGCTCGAAAACTCTTGAAACTTTGCACACGGGTCAGAACCCGCGGCCATCAGGGCTGGGCTGAAGCTGGTACCCGGGGCGTGGCAGGGGGGCTCAACAGCGCCCCCTTGAATGAGGTCCGAAAACTTGGTCCATAAATCAGACACGCTTGCATGTAATAATAGGAAACTCAGTACACATATAGATCTCATCAGGCCGAACAACTTTCGTACTTTTACTTTTTACGCCAGCCCAACAGGAAGTCGGCTATTATGGGTTGTTTGGAAACGCATGCTGTCGATTTTGATGTACTCCTCCTAGGGAATTCATCCATTCGCCTCCAAACTCAGTCAGCATGAAGTCAAGACATTGAGGATGCTAAATTGCGAACGGATTTTTGATATCTCGAACGGTTTGGCCGTGGCGAGGAAACGAATTCATGGCGAATAATGGAAAAAGGAAGTGTGTTATAACTTCTGCATACATTAACTGATCTTGATGAAACTTCAGCAGTGTGTTCGTTGTAAGAGGCCGATCACATGGATGTGACTATTGTGAGTCAAAGTTATAGCGCCACCAACTGGCAGCAGGAAATTTGTCACTTTCAAAATGCTTTGAAATCACTCTCTTATTTTTACCCGATTTGCTTCAAACTTTATGTGTATAATGTAGACACACGGCAGATGTAGACCTGTGAAAGGATTATTGATATCTTAGATACTGTTGCCGTGGCAATGCTTCAAACTTTAATATTCTTTTTTTAAGCTTTTGAGACTCTTAACATACTTGAAATTGCATGAAACTCGACAGACACATCACATTTATTATTCAGTAGACATGTGCAAAGTTTCAGAAACGGGTGTGGTGGAATGGCTCAGTAGCGCCACCTTTAGCTAAAAATGGGGGCTTAGTTTTTCCTAGAATCACAAAACTTGGTACGTATATTGTTCTCATCAGGCCGGACAACTTTCTAATTTATTGTCATTAGCTCAGACCAACAGGAAGTCAGATATTTTGGTTTGAATGTGGATTTTCTGGAGAATTTTCTCTCTCTCTCTGTGTGTGTGTGTGTGTGTGTGTGTGGAGGGGGTGGGGGGGATTTGTCTATTCCATTTAATCTTTGTTTTCAAGGTTTCAGGGGCTTTTGGGGCCCGTAACGTGCTCAAAAACTCTTGAAACTTTTCACACAGGTCAGAACCCAGGGTCATCAGGGCCAGGCTGAAGCTGGTACCCGGGCGTGGCAGGGGGGCTCAACAGCGCCCCCTTGAACACGTTCTGAAAACTTGGTCCATATATCAAACACACTTGAATAAATTAATATGAAACTCGGTACACATATAGATCTCATCGGGCCGAACAACTTCCGCACTCTAAGTTATTAGCTCCGCCCAACAGGAAGTCGGCTATTATGGGTTGTTTGAAAAACGCATGCTGTGGAATTTGATGTACTCATCCTAGAGAATTCATCCAATCGCCTCCAAACTCGGTCAGCGTGAAGTCAAGACATTGAGGATGCTAAATTGCGGACGGATTTTTGATATCTCGAACGGTTTGGCCGTGGCGAGGACACGAATTTATGGCAAGAAAAGAGAAACACGAAGTGTTATAACTTCTGCACACATTAACTGATCTTGATGAAACTTCAGCAGTGTGTTCGTGGTAAGAGGCCGATCAGATGGATGTAACTATTGTGAGTCAAAGTTATAGCGCCACCAACTGGTAGCAGGAAGTGTATCACTTTCAAAATGCTTTTGACAAAAGTGGGGGGGTTACTTTTACCCACAGTTACAAAAATCAGTACGCATATTGGTCTCATCAAGCCGGACAACTTTCTAATTTACATTCATTAGCTCCGGCCATCAGGAAGTCAGATATTTTGGTCTGAATGTGGATTTTTTTGCAAAATCAGCCTCTGAATTTTTAGCCACTCCTCTTAAGTGGTTTATTTTATTCACACCAAACTTTTTCAACATGATGAAAATACATTAAAGATGCTAAATTGTGAACGGATAATACATATCTCAAACGGTTTTGCTATGGCGAGGGATTAAAGTAATGTCAAAAATGGAAACACTTTTTTTTTCAATTTAATAATTGTTTAAGTTTAAAAACAGCTAGAATGTTTTTTTAGTCCAAAAAATAAATAAATCATGTCATTCATAGTGCTATACTGCCCTCTTGTGTTCAAAATCAAGTAGGACTATTGTATCTATATAAAAATATACTAGTTATGTGACGGTGAGAATATTTTACCACTGGTTAATCAACGGGTTAATAACGTTAAAAGGTAAGTAATATTTTCTGTCTTTTATATATATATATATATATATATATATATATATATATATATATATATATATATATATAAATATAGCTGCGAGCAGCGATGAAGGGCCAAAGCCGGCGGCACCGCCACCCCGGTGCCTTTAGGTAACTAAAGGCACCGGGGTTGCGGTGCCACCGGCTTGGGCCCGTAATCGCTGCTCGCAGCTATATTTATTATTATTATTTTGTCAACCTTTCGGGCACTTTTGGGGCCCTTAACATGCTCAAAAACTCTTGAAATTTTGCACACACGTCAGAACCTGCGGCCATCAGGGCCGGACTGAAGCTGGTACCCGGGCGTGGCACGGGGGCTCGACAGCGCCCCCTGGAATGGTGTCTAAAAACTTGGTCCATAAATCAAACACGCTTGCATGTAATAATATGAAACTCAGTACACATATAGATCTCATCGGGCTGAACAACTTTCGTGCTCTAAGTTTTACACCAGCCCAACAGGAAGTCGGTTATTATACGTTGTTTGGAAAACGCATACAATGGAATGTGAAATACTCCTCCTAGGAAATTCATCCGGTCGCCACCAAACTCGGTGTGAATGAAGTCAAGACATTGAGGATGCTAAATTGCGGACGGATTTTTGATATCTCGAACGGTTTGGCCGTGGCGAGGAAACGAATTTATGGCGAATAATGGGACACAGGAAGTGTGTTATAACTTCTGCATACATTAACTGATCTTGATGAAACTTCAGCAGTGTGTTCGTGGTAAAAGGCCGATCAGATGGATGTAACTATTGTGAGTCAAAGTTATAGCGCCACCAACTGGCAGCAGGAAGTTTGTCACTTTCAAAATGCTTTGAAATCACCCTCTTATTTTTACCCGATTTGCTTCAAACTTTATGTGTATAATGTAGACACACGGCAGATGTAGACCTGTGAAAGGATTATTGATATCTTAGATACTGTTACCGTGGCAACGTATCAAACTTTAATATTTTTTTCGGATGCTTTTGAGACTCTTAGCATGCTTGAAATTGGATGAAACTCGACAAACACATCACACTTATTAGCCAGTAGACATGTGAAAAGTTTCAGAAACGGGCGTGGCAGGGGGGCTCAACAGCGCCCCCTTGAACGGGGTCCAAATACTTGGTCCATATATCAAACACGCTTGCATGAATTAATATGAAACTCGGAACACATATAAATCTCATCAGGCCAAACAACTTTCCCTCTGTAAAGTTTTACGCCAGCCCAACAGGAAGTCGGCTATTATGGGTTGTTTGGAAAACGCTTGCTGTGGAATTTGATGTCCTCCTCCTAGAAAATTCATCCTATCCCCACCAAACTCAGTGTACATGAAGTCAAAACATTGAGGATGCTAAATTGCGGACGGATTTTTGATACCTCGAACGGTTTGGCCGTGGCGAGGAAACGAATTTATGGCGAGAAAAGAGAAACACGAAGTGTTATAACTTCTGCACACATTAACTGATCTTGATGAAACTTCAGCAGTGTGTTCGTGGTAAGAGGCCGGTCAGATGGATGCAACTATTGTGAGTCAAAGTTATAGCGCCACCAACTGGCAACAGGAACTGTGTCACTTTCAAAATGCTTTTGACAAAATGGGGGGGTTACTTTTACCCACAGTTACAAAAATCAGTATATATATTGGTCTCATCGAGCCGGACAAGTTTCTAATTTACAGTCATTAGCTCGGACCAACAGGAAGTCAGATATTTTGGTTTGAATGTGGATTTATTTGCAAAATTGGCCTCTGAATTTTATATATATATATATATATATATATTTTAAAGTGACAAGACAGAGAATATTACTTGTCCGATATATATATATATATATATATATATATATATATATATATATATATATATATATATATATAAATATATATATATATATATAAATATAGCTGCGAGCAGCGATGGAGGGCCCAAGCCGGTGACACCGCCACCCCGGTGCCTTTAGTGTAACGGCAGATGTAGACCTGTGAAAGGATTTTTGATACCTTTAATACTGTTGCCATGGCAACGCATCAAACATCAATATTCTTTTCGGATGCTTTTGAGACTCTTAGCATGCTTGAAATTGCATGAAACTCGACAGACACATTACATTTATTACCTAGTGGACATGTGCAAATTTTCAGAAACGGGCGTGGTGAGGGGCTCAGTAGCGCCACCTTTAGTCATAAGTGGGGGGGTTAGTTTTATCAACAGCAACAAAACTTGGTATGTGTATTGTTCTCATCAAGACGGACAACTTTCTAATTGACATTAACCATCTCCGACCAACAGGAAGAGAGATATTTTGGTTTGAATGTGGATTTTCTGAAGAATTTTCTCTCCCTCTCTCTGTGTCTGTGTGTGTGTGAGGGGAGGGGGGGGATTTGACTATTGCTTTTATATTGTTAATCAAGGTTTCAGGGGCTTTTGGGGTCCTTAACGTGCTCAAAAACTCTTGAAACTTTGCACACAGGTCAGAGGGCTGAAGCTGGTACCCGGGCGTGGCTGGGGGGCTCAACAGCGCCCCCTTGAACGGGGTTCTAAAACTTGGTCCATATATCAAACACGCTTGCATGAATTAATATGAAACTCGGTACACATATAGATCTCATCGTGCCGGACAACTTTCCCCTGGTCAAGTTTTACGCCAGCCCAACAGGAAGTCGGCTATTATGGGTTGTTTGGAAAACGCTTGCTGTGGAATGTGAAATACTCCTCCTAGAAAATTCACCGTGTCCCCTCCAAACTCGGTGTGCATGTAGTCAAGACTTTGAGGATGCTAAATTGCGGACGGATTTTTGATATCTCGAATGGTTTGGCCGTGGCGAGGAATCGAATTTATGGCGAGAAAAGAGAAACACGAAGTGGAATAACTTCTGCATACATTAACTGATCTTGATGAAACTTCAGCAGTGTGTTCGTGGTAAGAGGCCGATCAGATGGATGTAGCTATTGTGATTCAAAGTTATAGCGCCACCAACTGGCAGCAGGAAGTGTGTCACTTTCAACATGCTTTTGACAAAAGTGGGGGGGTTAGTTTTAACTACAGTAAAAAAAACTCAGTTCATATATTGATCTCATCGACCCGGACAACTTTCTAATTTAAAGTCATTAGCTCTGACCGTCAGGAAGTCAGATATTTTGGTCTGAATGTGGATTTTTTTGCAAAATCAGCCTCTGAATTTTTAGCCACCTTTATCTAAGTGGTTTATTTTATTCCCACCAAACTTTTTCAACATGATAAAAATATATTAATGATGCTAAATTGTGAACGGATAATAAATATCTCAAACGGTTTTGCTATGGCGAGGGATTAAAGTATTGTCTAAAAAGGAAACACTAAAAGGCTCATATATTCTAAAAATGTAATTATACACCATTTATTACTATATAAAAGTATACAAATATCAGAACTTAACTCATTTAATTCTTTTTTTTCAATTTAAGAATGAAGTTTAAGTTTAAAAACTGCCAGAATGGTTGTTTAGTCTAAACAATAAATAAATAAAGTCAAACATAGTGCTATACTGCCCTCTTGTGTTCAAAATCAGGTAGGCCTATTATATCTGTATAAAAATATACTAGGTATGTGACGGTGAGAATATTTTACCACCGGTTAACTGACTTGTGACACCGCTGGGGGCTTTTTAATCGCTAACTTAAAAACGAAAGTAAAATATGTTCGTCCGCACGGACATTGATAATGGTGCGGAGCAGAGCGAGCGTTTTCAATAAATTCCTATGGAAGGAGGAATGACCTAAAAAACATTGACTCTGTTCTGCTCGTTCCTCGCTGAGGACGCGCACCATTATGAATGCCTGTGCAGCCGTGAGCATTTTAGTTTCATTTTCGGGGCGGATTGCTTGAATGTATTTTAAAAAAGCACAATGTTGTGTTTTATTGCTACTGTACAAAAATATAAGTTAACACTTTGCAGTTTGAATGATGATCTGAACAAAATGACAGAGTATGTTTTTATATGTCCACTGTTCAATCGCGCCCTCGTTTTAGTGATTCCCAAGTTATTTTTTCATTTATTTTTTTTCATTGTTCTAATCAGGTCAGGCAAGTAAAATTATCTGTGTCTTATCCCTTACATTTTTATTTAATATATATACACTACTGTTCAAAAATTTGGCGTCAGTAAGATTTTTAAGCGAAGTTTCTTCTGCTCACCAAGGCTGCATTTATTTGATTAAAAATACAAACAAAAACAGTAATATTGTAAAATAGTATTCCAATTTAAAACAGCTGCTTTCTATTTTAATATATTTTAAACTGTTATTTATTCCTGTGATCAAAGCTGAGTTTTCAGCATCATTACTCCAGTCGTCACTGTCACATGATCCTTCAGAAATTATTCTAATATGATGATTGATGCTCAAGAAACATTCATTATTATTTTAAATCTCGAAAACAGTTGTGTACAGTCTTTGATGAATAGAAAGTTCAAAAGAACAGCATTTATCTGAAATCTAAAGCTTTTGTAACATTAAACACTACCGTTCAGAAGTTTGGGGTCAGTAATAATTTAAATTTAAATTTTGGGGGAAAGAAATAAAATAAATCATTACTTTTATTCATCGAGAATGAGTTAAACTGATCAAAAGTTACAGTACAGACATTTAGAATGTTAAAAAAAATTCTATTTGAAATAAATGCTGTTCTTTTGAACTTTACATTCATCAACGCATTTTGAAAAAAAATCTGTACACAACTGTTTTCAACATTGAAAATAATAATTAATATTTATTGACCATCAATCATCATATTAGAATGATTTCTGAAGGATCATGTGACACTGAAGACGGGAGTAATGATGCTGACAACTCAGCTTTAATCACATAAATTAATTACAGTGTAAAATATTTTAAAATAGAAAACAGCTGTTTTAAATTGGAATAATATTTCACAATATTACTGTTTTTGTTTGTATTTTCAATCAAATAAATGCAGCCTTGGTGAGCAGAAGAGACTTCTCCTAAAAACATTAAAAATCTTCCTGACCCCAAACTTTTGAACGGTATATATATATATATATATATATATATATATATATATATATATATATATATAAATATAGCTGCGAGCAGCGATGGAGGGCCAAAGCCGGCGGTACCGCCACCCCGGTGCCTAAACTAAGGCACCAGGGTGGCGGTGCCACCGGCTTGGGCCCGCAATCGCTGCTCGCAGCTATATTTATTATTATTTTTCTACTTCTCGGGCACTTTTGGGGGCCTTAACATGCTCGAAAACTCTTGAAATTTTGCACACAGGTCAGAACCCGCGGCCATCAGGGCCGGGCTGAAGCTGGTACCCGGGCGTGGCAGGGGGCCTCGACAGCGCCCCCTGGAACGGGATCCGAACACTTGTCCATAAATCAGACACGCTTGCATGTAATAATATGAAACTCGGTACACATATAGACCTCATCGGGCCGAACAACTTTCATGCTCTAAGTTTTACGCCAGACCAACAGGAAGTCAGCTATTATGGGTTGTTTGGAAACGCATGCTGTGGAATTTGATGTACTCCTCCTAGGAAATTCATCCATTCGCCTCCAAACTCGGTCGGCATGAAGTCAAGACATTGAGGATGCTAAATTGCGGACGGATTTTTGATATCTCGAACGGTTTGGCCGTGGCAAGGAAACGAATTTATGGCGAATAATTCAAACAGGAAGTGTGTTATAACTTCTGCATACATTAACTTATCTTGATGAAACTTCAGCAGTGTGTTTGTTGTAAGAGGCCGATCACATGGATGTGACATTTGTGAGTCAAAGTTATAGTGCCACCAACTGGCAACAGGAAGTGTGTCACTTTCAAAATGCTTTGAAATCACCCTCTTATTTTTACCCGATTTGCTTCAAACTTTATGTGTATAATGTAAACACACGGCAGATTTAGACCTGTGAAAGGATTATTGATATCTTAGATACTGTTGCCGTGGCAACGCATTAAACTTTAATATTCTTTTCGGATGCTTTTGAGACTCTTCACATGCTTGAAAATGCATGAAACTCGACAGACACATCACATTTATTATCCAGTAGACATGTGCAAAGTTTCAGAAACGGGCGTGGTGAAATGGCTCAGTAGCGCCACCTTTAGTCAAAAATGGGGGCTTAGTTTTTCCTAGAATCACAAAACTTCGTAGGTGTATTGTTCTCATCAAGCCGGACAACTTTCTAATTTACAGTCATAACCTCAGACCACCAGGAAGTGAGATATTTTGGTTTGAATGTGGATTTTCTGGAGAATTTTCTCTCTCTCTCTGTGTGTGTGTGTGTGTGGGGAGGGGGGGGGGGGGGTTGTATATTCCATTAAATCTTTGTTTTTCAAGGTTTCAGGGGCTTTTGGGGCCCTTAACGTGCTCGAAAACTCTTGAAACTTTGCACACAGGTCAGAACCCGCGGCCATCAGGGCCGGGCTGAAGCTGGTACCCGGGAGTGGCAGGGGGGCTCAACAGCGCCCCCTTGAATGGGGTCCGAAAACTTGGTCCATATATCAAACACGCTTGGATGAATTAATATGAAACTCGGTACACATATAGATCTCATCGGGCTGAACAACTTCCGCGCTCTATGTTATTAGCTCCGCCCAACAGGAAGTCAGCTATTATGCGTTGTTTGAAAAAAAAAATTTAATGTACTCCTCCTACAAAATTCATCCGATCCCCACCAAACTCGGTCAGTGTGAAGTCAAGACATTGAGGATGCTAAATTGCGGACGGATTTTTGATATCTCGAACGGTTTGGTCGTGGCGAGGAAACGAATTTATGGCGAGAAAAGAGAAACACAAAGTGTTATAACTTCTGCATATGTAACGGAGTTAAAAAGAACATTAATTATAATGATATTAATGGATGTTGAATTCCATGAAATTAGAAGGTAAATTTAAATCTAACGTGTTTATTCATGTTTATTTTTGTCATTTTGTTAAACATGAAATTGTTACAAGTTGTTCGTAGTTCAGCAGAAAATGGTTAACACTGCTGCGTGGTTTATGTCTGCAGTGTTATCACCCTGTCTAATAATACATTTTGATGTATTTCTCAGACGCGAATATCACTGCTGCGGAGAATAAAAGAAAAAACAGACAACCAGAGTCTTGTGTGCATCGTCCATTTGAATTTTGTGACGGTTGTGTAGGGAACAACAATCGTTACACTGGTGCCGTGACTCTTTGGATCCCTGATCAGCTCGACGCAGATCGGCCGTGGTTGCTGCTTTTCAACTGTGTTTGAACCCTGTTGTATCTTCAGTGTTATGGCCAAAGACAGTAAACGCATACACGATACATGACCACAGCTGAGTGATTATCGATGACCTAACAAAGTTTGAACACGGACTTTTGAGCACACTTACACTGATATATTTATATATATATTTTTTTTTTTTTTCTCTTTACTTTTTTATATATATTTTCTAAGTGGAGTGTTGTTTTAGTGTCTCATTATTCTCTTTTGGCAATCTATAATATATATTCATTTATTACTTGTAAGTAACTGTGACTAAGATATGACTGAAGATAATGGCTATGATGCTGATATGGACAGGACATTCATGGAAGCCACTGGTTTTCCCAGAGGGAGGGGTGCTTGGCTCGCTGGAGCTTCTGGGGATGATGTTTTCAGTGTAGGTGGCAGAAGGGGGGTGGCGCAGTCAAGGTCTCACAATGGCCACAGTGGGGGTCGTGGTTTACATTTAACAACAGATAATTCCCCTGTTGGTCGTGCCACAGCTGAGTTCCCTTGTACTTCGACACCAAATACTGAGAGGGATGCTCTTAGCCACCTCACAGATATGATGGGCCAGTTAGGTACACAGATTGGAGAATCAATTGTCTCCAGGCTGCTTTCAGCAGGCTTAGTAAATGCAAGCAATAACTGCCAGAGCGATTCACTAGACCAACACACTCAACCAAAGACGAGGCCTGAACAGTCTATGTCTATGATGGTACCACAAGTGTCAGTACATGTGGGGTCAGAACATGACATGTTTCGTGGTGACAGATCTGACAAGTATTGTGTTAAAGAGTGGGTTGATAGAACCAAAGCTTGTATAAGAAAGCAGAAATGTCCTATCTCAGAACAAGCTGAGGAAATTATGAGCAGGCTTGCAGGAAAAGCAAAAGATGTTGTTAAAATCAGTCTGCGAAGCAATTGTACGCTGGATGTAAAGCAGAATCCTGAGCTGATTTATAATATTCTGCTACAGTATTTCAGTGAGACATCATCTTGCTTACCTCTTGCCGATTTCTATGCTACTCTTCCCAGAGCCGGAGAGAATCCAGTAGATTATTGGATTCGGATCAACAAGGCTGCTGATCTGGCGAATGATGGCCTTCATAGACAAGGAAAACAGCTGGCTGATATGAGTGAAGAGGTGACACGGATGTTCATCAAGCACTGTCCAGACCCAGGTTTGACTAGTGTATTCAAATGTAAACCTATTCATGAGTGGAGAGCTAAAGACATACAGAGCAGAATTGATGACTATCAAAGTGAATACATGGGTCGTGCTGGTGCGTATGTAAAGAGCCACACTTCAGCTGTGCTTAATAAGGAGCATACGGAGCATAATCACCTCGTCAGCTTTTCGCAGTCTGCTATTCAGGATGCATCGAGTTTTCCATTGGCGCCAAATACAATTAAGCAGCCAGAGCTCTCAGCAGAGCCCAGTACTGTTCAATGTCGGTCATGTTCTGCTTCAAACCTGCCTGTTGTCCAAACCATGACACAGAATGCACAGCAGCCTGAAAGTCAAGTGCTTTCACGTATGATGGAGATGTTAGAGCAGTTGATGGATAGAGTTCAGTCACGTGACGTTCCCACTCGCAGAGTAAACTCGAGATTGCAGCGGCGTCATGCCAGAAATGAATGTCGTGTGTGTCATGACAACAAGCACAGCACTGTGACGCACTGCATAACTGATAGGTTGTGTTTCGAATGTTTCTCGCCCGGACATGCAAAACGTGATTGTCCAAAATTTTCCATTGTACAGGACGGTACGGAGGGAAACTTGTAGACCCGTATTTGGAGGGAGGCAGTACGGGTCATTCTTGCATCTCCCAAGATATTACAGAGTGTGAAGATGTATGCCAATTGATTGAAAATAGTGTTGATGAACTAAATATTGTGTATCAGAACACGCATGTTGTCGGGGGACATGATAGCCTCTTTTATACACCTGTGAAAATCGGAGGAAAAGTGACTATGGGAGCCATGTTGGACAGCGGATCAATGGCATGCACCTTAAATGACACTGCTGAATTGAAGCTGAGAAAAGCGGGAGTAGTTGATGGAAGCAGTGAGCTGAGCACTGATGTAGTCCTTGTGGGCTGTGGTGGAATTCGTGTGAAGCCTAAATCCGTTTTAAATCTGACCATGGAGGTTTATGGCTTGAAAATGATTGTACCTACCTTAGTGGTTCCCGGCCAACATGACGAACTCATAATTGGAACTAATGTAATCAAACATATTGTACGACATTTTAAGCAGAGTGAGGATTTTTGGAGTGCGGTGTCAGGCCCTCCATCACAAGATCCTGTATGTGAGAGCTTTTTGTCCATGCTCGCCGGACTAAATCGCTGGAGAGGAAAAGACGTGCCTGAGAAACTTGGGACAGTGAGATGCAATTCGGCTGTTTCTATCGAGCCTGGTTGTGAATATTTGGTGTGGGGGAGACTATCCAAATCAGCTGTTCCATCACCAGGCAGTGCTGTCATGACAGAGCCCACCACTTCTCATTCGATTCCCAGAGGTGTCATGGTGGCCAGGCTTGTCACATCATTGCATAGTGACGGATGGGTCCCTTTGAAGGTGATCAACACGTCAGGGAGGCTTGTGCTGCTGAGACGTAATGCAAAACTGGCTGATCTATATCCTTGCATCGCACTTGAGGACGTCGATAGTGTGGATACTGTCAAACTCCCTCTTGTCAGTTGCCCTATGGGTTTGTCCGAATGCGGGGCCCAGTCAACATCTGCAAGTGAAAGGTTGAAATCCATGGGACTGTCGGACCTTGATGTAGAGTCATGTGATGTCTCTGACCAGTACAGGCAGCGATTAGTCAGTTTGATCTTGACTTATGAAGACATCTTCTCCAGAAATCACCTTGACTGTGGAGAAGCTACGGGCTTCGTACATAGAATCCACCTTTCGGATCCCAGACCGTTTCGACTTCCATTCAGGCGGGTAGCCCCTAGTCAATACCACAAGCTGCGCCAGGTCCTGACGGAGATGGAGGAAAAAGAGATCATCCGTCGTTCTACCAGTGAGTATGCATCTCCACTTGTTTTGGTGTGGAAGAAAAATGGGGATCTTCGAGTTTGTACTGACTTCCGTTGGTTAAACAGAAGAACATTTAAGGATGCCCACCCTCTTCCACATCAGGCAGATTGCCTTGCGGCACTTGGCGGTAACGCTCTATTCAGTACGATGGACCTCACGTCAGGTTTTTACAATATGCCACTGCATGAGGACGATCGTAAGTTCACTGCTTTTACCACGCCTATGGGCCTGTTTGAGTATAATAGGCTACCACAAGGTCTTTGCAATAGCCCTGGCAGCTTTATGCGAATGATGAACAGTATTTTTGGTGATCAAAACTTCCTCAGCATTCTGTGTTATATTGACGATCTGATTGTCTTTGGTCCAAATGAGCAAGTGGCACTTGATCGCTTAGAGATGGTGTTCGGAAGGCTATGAGCTCATGGCCTGAAACTCGCTCCTAAGAAATGTCACCTCCTGAGAGCGTCAGTGAAGTTTCTGGGGCATGTAATAAATAGTGACGGAGTGTCTACTGACCCTGATAAGGTGGAGTGCATTTCCAAGCTCAACAGTTCTGACCTGATGGACACGGACGGGAGAACACCATCTCAGAAGAAAGTCAGATCATTTTTAGGCATGGTGAACTATTATCAACATTTCATTCCGAATTATTCTGTCAAAGCAAAACCGCTCTTCGATCTTCTCCAAGGCCAGAAGGTCAGGGGACGAAAGAATAAGACAGGGCAAGTGTGCCAAAACAGGAAGTTGAGACCTGAGGATTGGACTCAAGCACAGCATGATGCGGTCGAACAGCTGAAATTGTCTCTGGTTGAGAGTGTTGTTTTAGCTCACCCGGATTTCTCACGTCACTTCATTTTGGCGACAGATGCTTCCTTGGATGGTATCGGAGCTGTCTTGTCACAAGTCCAAGAGGGAGAGGCCAGAGCGAGACCAGTTGCTTTCGCCAGCAAGTCCCTATCACGTTCACAGCGGAACTATCCAGCGCACCGATTGGAATTTCTGGCCCTGAAATGGTCAATTTGTGAAAAGTTTAGCCATTGGCTGAAGGGGCACAATTTCACCGTTTTGACCGATAACAATCCGCTTGCCCATATACTCACAAAGCCTAAGCTTGACTGTTGCGAACAGCGCTGGGTGGCAAAACTAGCCAGCTACGACTTTGATATAAGGTACGTGCCTGGTCCGCAGAATGTCATTGCTGATTCCCTCAGCAGAGTTCCTTTTGTTAAGAGTGGGGTGACACAATTTGTGTGTCGAGACCAATCTGCCAAGCAAGTTGCCAGAGTTCTGTGGGACAGATATTTTTGTATATATGGCCTACCGGAACGTATCCACAGTGACCAAGGTGCGAGTTTTGAGAGTCGGCTGATAAGAGAACTTCTCAGGGTATCAGGGGTGGAGAAATCACACACCACTCCGTACCACCCTATGGGCAATGGTACTGTGGAACGTTTTAACAGGACGCTGGGCAACATGATCCGTGCTCTATCTCCAGATGTCAAGAGGGATTGGCCGAGACGTTTGCAGACGTTGACGTTCCTGTACAATTGCACGACACACGAGTCTACAGGATATGTACCCTTTTATTTGATGTTTGGAAGGGTACCACGCCTTCCAGTTGACATTCTCTTCCGTTCAGTCTTGAATGATCAGAATCTGATCAGCTATGACAAGTATGTTGACACTCTTGTTAAAGATATAAGAGAGGCCATGGTGATTGCACAACAACATGCTACCAAAGAACAGAAGAGACATGCAGCTCTCTATAACCGTCGAGTGAAGGGGTTCGCCATCGATGTGGGTGACCAAGTCTTGTTGGCGAATAAGGCCGAGAGGGGAAAAAGAAAAACTGCTGACCGGTGGGAGTCCACTGTTTATACTGTGGTGGACTGCAAGCCTCAAACTCACACTTACAGGATTCTGAATCCTGCCACGGGTCAAGAGAGAGTGGTTCATCGCAATCTCCTGTTGCTGGTTGACTTCCTACCTGTGCCTGAAGTGATCTCTGTAGATTGTCCGGTTCCCCTTGTGAGTGACCCCTGCAGTGACATGCCTTCAAGTTCATCGTCTAGCCTGAAAGACAGCTCCGTCATGTTGAGTGAAGCCTCATCTATACACATGGTTGATGACATTGCTTGTGAGAATGTTCCTCTGACCAGTCAAGTGAATGACAATTCTGGTAGAACATTGAGCTGGGTTTCTCACTTACCTGTTGTGGGTCAAGAACCTACTTCGATTGTAGTCTCTGGTGACGTCATAGTTAACCCGACGCCAGAGTCTGCTCCTGCAATGTCTTTTGGATGGGTATCTGCTGAGTCAGATGATGTAACGGTTGATGGGACTGTCACTGATGAATGCCGTTCTGCTTCAGGAAGCATAGACTCTGAATGTACTGTTATACCTGGACGAGCTCACTTACAGTCCACTTCACCTTCTGGTGTGACTCCGAATAATCCTGTGCCATTTGACTCTGGCTCCGTCAGACAGGTCAGATCACGTTTTGGCCGTGTCATAAAGCCAGTTGACCGGTTGATTCAGACAATGTCAAAACAGGCTGTGGTTCAGGATGCGAAGCGTAATGTCGAGGCTGTTTGCAGGTCTATGTTTCGTGCTTTAGCAAATTAAGAAAGTTAATCTCCTTGTATGGCACATTCAAGAAAGTGTTTTATTCTCTCTCTTTCTTATCTTGTTTGGACTGTTTTAAGGTCCTTGGTTCATGCTGAGGATGAGGGGTACTTTTGGTTGACCGTTGGGGGGCCTCTTTATTCACCCAAATGTGTTATATATATATTTTTTTTTTTCTTTCTCATTTCCATTTATTGGTGTATTCAGTGAATACGAGAATTTGGAAGAATATTGTGGAATGTATGTGGACATTCTACTGTCGATTGTTGATATGGGAGCTTAGCGCTACTCTCTTATCAATTCATCCTTATGGGATAATTTTCATATTGACTGTCCTTTTATGGGAGGTTCTTCTTTAATGTGAAATGCTTATTATATTATTTTTTTTTTTTTTTTTTTTTTTTTAATTATTTTTATTTTTTACCTTTGGTGATGCCTAAAATTCATGTAATTCTGTGGGGGTGAATGTAACGGAGTTAAAAAGAACATTAATTATAATGATATTAATGGATGTTGAATTCCATGAAATTAGAAGGTAAATTTAAATCTAACGGTATTTTGGTGCCCCCTAGTGGTTAATGCATTGCAGACATTCATTATTTTGTCCTTGCGTGCTTACCGTAGTTCAGCAGAAAATGGTTAACACTGCTGCGGTAAGCGTGTTTCTCTTCTCTCCTGTTTATGGTGTTTTAAAAAAAAGCGATAAAAGTGTGTTTAATAAGAGTTTTTCAGATGTAAACGTTTGTAGAGATTATATTAACAAATGTGCAGTGAGTTGGATGGGTTTATATGTCTGATAGAAACCTTGTTGAGTGTTTATCGTGGTGCCTCGTGACTCATGCGGTGAAATTAACGTGCTACTGCTGATGCAACATCAGATAGCTTAATGGAATATACACAGTCACCCTCATTTTATGTTTTTCTTATTTCAGTGGTTTATGTCTGCAGTGTTATCACCCTGTCTAATAATACATTTTGATGTATTTCTCAGGTATGTGATTTTCATGTTTATTTTTGTCATTTTGTTAAACATGAAATTGTTACAAGTTGTTCGTAGTTCAGCAGAAAATGGTTAACACTGCTGCGTGGTTTATGTCTGCAGTGTTATCACCCTGTCTAATAATACATTTTGATGTATTTCTCAGACGCGAATATCACTGCTGCGGAGAATAAAAGAAAAAACAGACAACCAGAGTCTTGTGTGCGTCGTCCATTTGAATTTTGTGACGGTTGTGTGGGGAACAACAATCGTTACACATACATTATCTGATCTTGATGAAACTTCAGCAGTGTGTTCATGGTAAGAGGCCGGTCAGATGGATGTAACTATTGTGAGTCAAAGTTATAGCGCCACTAACTGGCAGCAGGAAGTGTGTCACTTTCAAAATGCTTTTGACAAAAGTGTGGGGGTGGGGGTAGTTTTAACTACAGTAAAAAAAATTAGTTTGTATATTGTTCTCATCAAGCCGGACAACTCTCTAATTTACATTCATTAGCTCCGCCCATTAGGAAGTCAGATATTTTGGTCTGAATGTGGATTCTTTTGCAAAATCAGCCTCTGAATTTTTAGCCACTCCTCTTAAACTATTTATTTTATTCCCACCAAACTTTTTCAACATGATGAAAATATATTAAATATGCTAAACTGTGAATGGATAATAAATATCTCAAACGGTTTTGCTATGGCAAGGGATTAAATTGATGTAAAAAAAAGCAAGAAATGTCTCATCTTCTAAAAATGTAATTATACATCATTTATTTTTATATAAATTTTTTTACAAACATTAGAACTAAACCCATTTATTCTGTTTTTGCAATTCAAGAGGAATGAAAAAGTTAAAAACAGGCTATTTAGTGCTATTTAGTTAAACAAAAAAACAAACATAGGGCTATACTGCCCTCTTGTGTCCAAAAGGACATCAAAATAGTATATAAAGCTTTTTACCAAGTAGGCCAATATTGGTTTTAAATATACATTTATTAGGTGTCTGAGGATATTTTCCCACCGGTATTTCCGACATTGATAATGGTCACACACAAATCCCACACACTTTGGAAAGAATGATGCTTTTAAACAACACTAAACCACCATTAGGTGTCGCCAAGTGACCGTCTTAATGAGCGAGTCATTGATTCATTCATTCAAACGATTCGTTCGAATGAGTTGTTCATGATAAAGACAACCGATTCGTTGAGTCAACCGATTCGTTCAAAATGCTGAATCATTCAGTTATGAGAAAACACGTTCCTTTGAGATGCGTTCTGCTGTGATCTTTGTTGAACTATTTTTTCTGCTGAAACAGAACAAAAACAGTCAATATTGCATCTAAAATGTAAGTGACTTAATTTTAACTGTTTATTAACCTGTTGTATGAAATCAATGTCACAGTTTGAGAGCTAGCGATTTCAATGAATTATTATGGAAATACGAATGAACTAAAAAACGTGCGGCCTATTCTGTTCGTTCCTCGCTGTGGACGCGCACCGTTATGAATGTCTGTTTAGTAGTGGTGTCAACAATAATCGATTCGGCGATGCATCGCAATGCAGGGCATACACGATTCAGCATCGATGCGGCAAAGTGCCATAATCGATTATGTCACTGTTTTAGGGGTGTAACGGTAGGCCTACGCGTTTTCGTACTAAACCGTTCGGTACAAGGCACGCATTTTCAAACCGAACGGTTATTTCAAATGTAAGTGCGTCGCGAGCGCGCTCATAATGTAGACGCTGGCGCGACCACAACATCAAATGACAAACGCAATGTAAGCGGAACGAAATGAGCTACTCGTGACGGACTGTTTATCAGTTTGGACCAACGCAGCGCGAGCCGATCTTATACTACAAAGCATTTGAACTCGCCACTAAAGTAATAACATCGCTGCGAGATCTAGTGAGAAACATTCACATTTCTCCGTTATTAACGGATCAAACAGCGCTGACGTGGAAACCAGGAAGAAACATTGTGACATGAATGAACTATCCAGTGTCCACAGATCTGCAATATTCACCATGGATTTACTGTAGTAACACTAACTGCAACTTTGGAAGTTTGGCAGGAATAGTAGGCTATAATGCTTTCAAGTAACGTTATGTCGGATTTATTTAGACATTATGAATAACATTGCTGCCCTCAAATGTTAATCTGAACTAAAATAAACATTTGTTTATAAGCACAAAATATTACATTTAATTTTTTCCAAGGAGCTGTTTTGTTTTATATGCTCCTAAGAGTCAATTATAGCTCCATCATTGCTCAAAGAAAAAAAATGTCATACTTTATGATGTTAGTTCTAATAAAAAAAGAATTAAAAAAAAAAATCAAGGAAATTTCTCTGGCATTTCTTTCTTTTTGCTGTATCGAAAACGTACTGAACTGTGACACAAGTGTATCGTATTGAACCGAACCATGAATTTTGTGAACCGTTACACCCTACACTGTTTATTTTCTGGCCTTGAGTTGGACAAAAGTTGAAATTTAATTTCAAATGGTTCTCAAGCAGAGAGAAGAGAAACATTTCTCATTCAAAGCACTGAAAGCAGTGATTTATGCTTTCTTTTTCAGGTTTGAAAATGCCATATCCAATACCCTGTACCATTCAATTTTATTTTATTTAATGACATTTATGTCAAAGATACAGGAGAGTGATAATACACACATAGCAGCCAATAAAATCTGTTGTTCAATATCTGACTGCTTGTATTGCCTCATGACTGATGAAAATTTTGCCTTGTTGTGTGCAGTAGAATTTTGATGCATCGCAATGCATCGTGGAATCGAATTGAATCGAATCGTTACCTGGTGAATCGTAATCGAATCGAATCGTGAGGGCAGTGCCAATGCACACCCCTACTGTTTAGCCTGAGCTTTTTACTTTCATTTTAAAATTAGCGCCATGTGGGGCGGATTGCTTGAATTTATTTTACAAAAGCACAATGTTTGTGTTTTATTGCGAGTATACATACACATAAGTAAACACTTTGCAGTTTGAATGATGTCATGTGTGAACAAAATAAGGGAGTAGCCTATGTTTTTACGTGTCTACTGCTCAATCGCGCCCGCGCGCGCCACACACACACACACACACACACACACACACACACACACACACACACACACACACACAGAGGGAGAGAGACATCGCAGCCTGTTCAGTATAGCTTTTATAAAATATAAAAATAAAATCTCAAACGGTTTTGCTATAGTGAGGGATTAAAGTAATGTCAAAAAAGGAAACACCAAAAGCCTTATATGTTCTAAAAAATGTAATTATACACCATATATTTCTATATAAAATTATACAAATATCAGAACTAAACCCATTTTATTATTTTATTAGTCCAAAAATATAAATAAATCATGCCATGGATTGCTTGATTTTTTTTTTTTTCTTACCTTTTTTTTTTACTTTTTTTTTTGCTTGTTTATATATATATATATATATATATTATTATTATTCTTGTTCCGTTCTGAATATCATTACATTTTAAGGATTTGTTGTGGAATATTTTGCGTGTATCATAAAATCAGAATAATTCTCTTGATTTAATTTATATATATATATATATATTATATATATATATATATATATATATATATATATATATATATATATATATATAAATACATATATATATATATATATATATATATATATATATATATATATATATATATATATAAATACATATATATATATTAAGGGTGTCACGATTCTCCAAATCCTCGATTCGATTACATTTTCGATTCTAAAGTCACGGTTCGATTCGATTCGATTCTCGATTTAAAAAAAAAAAAAAAATTGAAAGCACAAGCTATGCCATTTTTAGACTTTTATGCAATATAATAATATCTGACCTTTGTTCGCAATGTACCACACACTACATTGTCAAATTTAAAACGTTTATTAACAACATAATGTAACAATAACTTATATCTTAAGTCAATTGGAAACTTAAACAATATAACCTATTACCTATTATAGTCCCGGGGCTCCCTGGACTCCTCAGAGCAGTCACAGGCGAATAGCACGGCGTTTTAAATTGGGTTCCCACAGCGTTTGCATCGCAGTACGAGAGAACGTTCTCGTGAGGGAACGTACTTGGTTACTTGCGTAACCTCGGTTCCCTTAGAGATAAGGGAACGAGTACTGCGTTGCCTTGCCGTGCTATTTCGCTCATATCAGGTACTTCGCTTGAGTCGATTTAAACCTAAAGTCCTTTAGCGAGTTTTCTCTGAATGTATACACTTCAGCCGCGTCCAAATTGGCGCGCTCGAGGTTGGCAGGGCGCCAAGCGCTCCCGTTGGACCGCACGCCACTGCTAACTCGCCATAGGTTCGTGCAGTTGCCGCAGCACAGGCAAACAGCTCGCTCAGACGAGCTATGATGCTCTCGCTGTGCAGCTGCAATGCGTTTTAAAATAAAGGCTTCAATATTCTTGAGAAAAGGAGTTTTACCTATTACAGGCAAGCCGAGCTGACGTGACATATGGGGCGTGGCAGCATCGACGATTCCATTTTTTGATTCGATGATCGAGATTGAGCATTAATTTCGATCGATTTCGATTTAAAATCGAAATCGTGACACCCTTAATATATATAAATACATATATATATATATAATAATAATAATAATAATAATAATAAAATATAGCTGCGAGCAGCGATGGAGGGCCCAAGCCAGCGGTACCGCCACCCCGGTGCCTTTAGGTAACTAAAGGCACCGGGGTTGCGGTGCCACCGGCTTGGGCCCGTAATCGCTGCTCGCAGCTATATTTATTATTATTTTTTTGTCAACCTTTCGGGCACTTTTGGGGCCCTTAACATGCTCGAAAACTCTTGAAACTTTGCACACGGGTCAGAACCCGCGGCCATCAGGGCTGGGCTGAAGCTGGTACCCGGGCGTGGCAGGGGGGCTCAACAGCGCCCCCTTGAACGAGGTCCGAAAACTTGGTCCATAAATCAGACACGCTTGCATGTAATAATAGGAAACTCAGTACACATATAGATCTCATCGGGCCGAACAACTTTCGTACTTTTACTTTTTACGCCAGCCCAACAGGAAGTCGGCTATTATGGGTTGTTTGGAAACGCATGCTGTGGATTTTGATGTACTCCTCCTAGAGAATTCATCCATTCGCCTCCAAACTCGGTCAGCATGAAGTCAAGACATTGAGGATGCTAAATTGCGAACGGATTTTTGATATCTCGAACGGTTTGGCCGTGGCGAGGAAACGAATTTATGGCGAATAATGGAAACAGGAAGTGTGTTATAACTTCTGCATACATTAACTGATCTTGATGAAACTTCAGCAGTGTGTTCGTTGTAAGAGGCCGATCACATGGATGTGACTATTGTGAGTCAAAGTTATAGCGCCACCAACTGGCTGCAGGAAGTTTGTCACTTTCAAAATGCTTTGAAATCACTCTCTTATTTTTACCCGATTTGCTTCAAACTTTATGTGTATAATATAGACACACGGCAGATGTAGACCTGTGAAAGGATTATTGATATCTTAGATACTGTTGCCGTGGCAATGCTTCAAACTTTAATATTCTTTTTTTAAGCTTTTGAGACTCTTAACATACTTGAAATTGCATGAAACTCGACAGACACATCACATTTATTATCCAGTATACATGTGCAAAGTTTCAGAAACGGGCGTGGTGGAATGGCTCTGTAGTGCCACCTTTAGCCAAAAATGGGGGCTTAGTTTTTCCTAGAATCACAAAACTTGGTACGTATATTGTTCTCATCAGGCCGGACAACTTTCTAATTTATTGTCATTAGCTCAGACCAACAGGAAGTCAGATATTTTGGTTTGAATGTGGATTTTCTGGAGAATTCTCTCTCTCTCTCTCTGTGTCTGTGTGTGTGTGTGTGTGGGGGGGGGGGGGTTGTATATTCCATTTAATCTTTGTTTTTCAAGGTTTCAGGGGCTTTTGGGGCCCTTAACGTGCTCGAAAACTCTTGAAACTTTTCACACAGGTCAGAACCCACGGTCATCAGGGCCGGGCTGAAGCTGGTACCCGGGCGTGGCAGGGGGACTCAACAGCGCCCCCTTGGACACGGTCTGAAAAGTTGGTCCATATATCAAAACACGCTTGCATGCGTTAATATGAAACTCGGTACACAAATAGATCTCATCGGGCCGAACAACTTCCGCACTTTAAGTTATTAGCTCCGCCCAACAGGAAGTCGGCTATTATGGGTTGTTTGGAAACGCATGCTGTGGAATTTGATGTACTTCTCCTAGGAAATTCATCCATTCGCCTCCAAACTCGGTCGGCATGAAGTCGAGACATTGAGGATGCTAAATTGCAGACGGATTTTTGATATCTCGAACGGTTGGGCCGTGGCGGGGAAACGAATTTATGGCGAATAAGGGACACAGGAAGTGTATTATAACTTCAGCATACATTAACTGATCTTGATGAAACTTCAGCAGTGTATTCGATGTAAGAGGCCGAACACAAGGATGTGACTATTGTGAGTCAAAGTTATAGCGCCACCAACTGGCAGCAGGAAGTGTGTCACTTTCAAAATGCTTTGAAATCACTCTCTTATTTTTACCCAATTTGCTTCAAACTTTATGTGTATAATGTAGACACACGGCACACGGTAGGGCTATTGTATCTATATAAAAATATACTAGGTATGTGAAGGTGAGAATATTTT
This sequence comes from Vimba vimba, assembly GCA_022828995.1. Lineage (NCBI taxonomy): Eukaryota > Metazoa > Chordata > Actinopteri > Cypriniformes > Leuciscidae > Vimba > Vimba vimba. The sequence continues at coordinate 15,559,221 of CM040831.1, forward strand.
ACCACCGGTTAATCGACGTGTGACACCACTGGGGGCTTTTGAATCGCCAACTTAAAAAAGAAAGTAAAATATGTTGGTCCGCATTGACATTGATAGTGGTTGAGCGAGCGTTTCAAATGAATTCCTATGGAAGTAGGAATTACTGAAAAACGTTCACTCTGTTCTGCTCGTTCCTCGCCGTGGATGCGCACCGTTATGAATGCCTGTGCAGCCGTGAGCATTTTAGTTTCATTTGTAAAATTAGCACCTTTCGGGGGGTGGATTGCTTGAAATTATTTTGCAAAAGCACAATGTTGTGTTTTACTGCGACTGTACACAAATATAAGTTAAAACTTTGCAGTTTGAATGTCGTCCTGTATAATGACGGAGTATGTTTTATGTGTCCACTGTTCAATCGTGCCCACGCCACACACACACACACGGTTTACTATCTTTGTGGGGAATCTCCATAGACTTAATGGTTTTTATACTGTATAAACTGTATATTCTATCTCCTTACACTAACCCTACCCCTGAACCTACCCATCACAGAAAACTTTCTGCATTTTTACATTTCCAAAAAAACTCATTCTGTATGATTTATGAGCTTGTTTACCCATGGGGACCTCTATTTAGGTCCCCACTGTGACACGAATCCCCATGAGTCTGTGTGCATTCAGGTTGAAGTCCCCACCGGGATAGAAAAACATGAACACACACACACACATTCCAGCATTGCAATCTTGACATCGCAGCCTGTCCATTGTAGACTTAATAAAATATAATAATAAAATAGTCAACCTAACATATAAAAATTACACTGCTCTAAATAGTCAGTAGTACAATTCGTACATTCACAGTAAGCACCGCTCCACTGTGATGTTTCCAAGTACATTTTTGCGCGTGTGAAGAGGATGATTTTTTTCCGTCGATATTGGAACACGAGTGAAGTACAAAGCCTATAATAAAGAATAGTTTAGCATCCAAATACATGGCAAATGTTGAAACATTTTGATTCTAATGAGAGGGTTACGTGAGACCAACACTGCTTACTTTCGTTTTTATTTTTACATTAAATTTAAAGGATTTGTTGTGGAATATTTTGAGTGTATCATAAAATCGGAATAAGGTAAGTCAAGTAATATTTTCTGTATTTATTTATATATATGTGTATATATGTATATGTGTATACATGTGTGTATATATATATATATATATATATATAAATATAGCTGCGAGCAGCGATGAAGGGCCCAAGCCGGCGGTACCGCCATCCCGGTGCCTTTAGGTAACTAAAGGCCCAGGGGTTGCGGTGCCACCGGCTTGGGCCCGTAATCGCTGCTCGCAGCTATATTTATTATTATTATTATTATTTTGTCAAGGTTCCGGGCACTTTTGGGGCCCTTAACATGCTCGAAAACTCTTGAAACTTTGCACACAGGTCAGAACCCGCGGCCATCAGGGCCGGGCTGAAGCTGGTACCGGGGCGTGGCAGGGGGGCTCGACAGCGCCCCCTGGAACGGGATCCGAACACTTGTCCATAAATCAAACACACTTGCATGTAATAATATGAAACTCAGTACACATATAGATCTCATCGGGCCGAACAACTTTCGTGCTCTAAGTTTTACGCCAGCCCAACAGGAAGTCGGCTATTATGGGTTGTTTGGAAACGCATGCTGTGGAATTTAATGTACTCCTCCTAGGGAATTCATATAATCGCCTCCAAACTCGGTCAGCATGAAGTCAAGACATTGAGGATGCTAAATTGCGGACGGATTTTTGATATCTCGAACGGTTTGGCCGTGGCGAGGAAACAATTTTATGGCGAATAATGAAAACAGGAAGTGTGTTATAACTTCTGCATACATTAACTGATCTTGATGAAACTTCAGCAGTGTGTTCGTGGTAAAAGGCCGATCACATGGATGTGACTATTGTGAGTCAAAATTATAGCGCCACCAACTGGCAGCATGAAGTGGGTCACTTTAAAAATGCTTTGAAATCACCCTCTTATTTTTACCCGATTTGCTTCAAATTTTATGTGTATAATGTAGACACACGGCAGATGTAGACCTGTGAAAGGATTTTTGATATCTTTCACACTGTTGCCATGGCAACGCTTCAAACTTTAATATTCTTTTTTGATGCTTTTGAGACTCTTAACATACTTGAAATTGGATTAAACTCGACAGACACATCACATTTATTAGCCCGTAGACATGTGCAAAGTTTCAGAAACGGGCGTGGTGGAATGGCTCAGTAGCGCCACCTTTAGTCATAAGTGGGGGGGTTAGTTTTATCAACAGCAACAAAACTTGGTATGTGTATTGTTCTCATCAAGACGGACAACTTTCTAATTGACATTAACTATCTCCGACCAACAGGAAGAGAGATATTTTGGTTTGAATGTGGATTTTCTGAAGAATTTTCTCTCCCTCTCTCTGTGTCTCTGTGTGTGTGAGGGGAGGGGGGGATTTGACTATTGCTTTTATATTGTTAATCAAGGTTTCAGGGGCTTTTCGGGTCCTTAACGTGCTCAAAAACTCTTGAAACTTTGCACACAAGTCAGAACCCCCTGCCATCAGGGACGGGCAGAAGCTGGTACCCGGGCGTGGCTTGGGGGCTCAACAGCGCCCCCTTGAACTGGGTTCTAAAACTTGGTCCATATATCAAACACGCTTGCATGAATTAATATGAAACTCGGTACATATATAGAGCTCATCGGGCCGAACATCTTTTCCCCGGTCAAGTTTTACGCCAGCCCAACAGGAAGTCGGCTATTATGGGTTGTTTGGAAAACGCTTGCTGTGGAATGCGAAGTACTCCTCCTAGAGAATTCATCCAATCCCCACCAAACTTGGTGTGCATAAAGTCAAGTCATTGAGGATGCTAAATTGCGGAAGGATTTTTGATATCTCGAACGGTTTGGCCGTGGCGAGGAAACGAATTTATGGCGAGAAAAGAGAAACACGAAGCGGTATAACTTCTGCATACATTAACTGATCTTGATGAAACTTCACCAGTGTGTTCGTGGTAAGAGGCCGATCAGATGGATGTAACTATTGTGAGTCAAAGTTATAGCGCCACCAACTGGCAACAGGAAGTGTGTCACTTTCAAAATGCTTTGAAATCACCCTCTTATTTTTACCCGATTTGCTTAAAACTTTATGTGTATAATGTAGACACACGGCAAATGTAGACCTGTGAAAGGATTATTGATATCTTAGATACTGTTGCCATGGCAACGCATCAAACTTTAATATTCTTTTCGGATGCTTTTGAGACTCTTCACATGCTTGAAAATGCATGAAACTCGACAGACACATCACATTTATTATCCAGTAGACATGTGCAAAGTTTCAGAAACGGGCGTGGTGGAATGGCTCAGTAGCGCCACCTTTAGTCAAAAATGGGGGCTTAGTTTTTCCTAGAATCACAAAAATCGGTATGTATATTGTTCTCATCGAGCTGGACAACTTTCTAATTTACACTTATTAGCTCAAAACAACAGAAAGTCAGATATTTTGGTTTGAATGTGATTTTTTGGAGAATTTTCTCTCTCTCTCTCTGTCTCTGAGTGTGTGAGGGGTGGGGGTGATTTGTCAGTTGAGTGAGATTTACTTTTTCATTTGTTTTTCAAGGTTTCTAGGGCTTTTGAGTCCCTAAACGTGCTCGAAAACTCTTGAAACTTTGCACACGTCAGAACCCGCGGCCATCAGTGCGGGGCTGAAACTGGTAGCCGGGCGTGGCAGGGGGGCTCAACAGCGGCCCCTTGAACGGGGTTCTAAAACTTGGTCCATATATCAAACACGCTTGCATGAATTAATTTGAAACTCTGTACACATATAGATCTCATCGGGCCTAACAACTTTCCGTGGTCAAGTTTTACGCCAGCCCAACAGGAAGTCGGCTATTATGGGTTGTTTGGAAAACGCTTGCTGTGGAATGCGAAATACTCCTCCTAGACAATTCACCGTGTCCCCTCCAGACTCGGTGTACATGTAGTCAAGATTTTGAGGATGCTAAATTGCGGACGGATTTTTGTTATCTCGAACGGTTTG
>CM040831.1:15565763-15835763 GCA_022828995.1 Vimba vimba
ATGCTGTGGAATTTAATGTACTCCTCCTAGAGAATTCATCCAATCTCCTCCAAACTCGGTCAGCATGAAGTCAAGACATTGAGGATGCTAAATTGCGGACGGATTTTTGATATCTCGAACGGTTTGGCCGTGGCGAGGAAACGAATTTATGGCGAAAAAATGAAACAGGAAGTGTGTTATAACTTCTGCATACATTAACTGATCTTGATGAAACTTCAGCAGTGTGTTCGTTGTAAGAGGCCGATCGCACAGATGTGACTATTGTTAGTCAAAGTTATAGCGCCACCAACAGGCAGCAGGAAGTACATCACTATTAAAATGCTTTGAAATCACTGTCTTATTTTTACCAGATTTGCTTCAAACTTTATGTGTAGAATGTAGACACACGGCAGATGTAAACCTGTGAAATGATTATTGATATCTTAGATACTGTTGCCGTGGCAACGCATCAAACTTTAATATTCTTTTTTTATGCTTTTGAGACTCTTAACATACTTGAAATTGCATGAAACTCGACAGACACATCACATTTATTAGCCCGTAGACGTGCAAAGTTTCAGAAACGGGCGTGGTGAGGGGCTCAGTAGCGCCACCTTTAGTTATAAGTGGGGGGGTTAGTTTTATCAACAGCAACAAAACTTGGTATGTGTATTGTTCTCATCAAGACGGACAACTTTCTAATTTACATGATATATCTCCGACCAACAGGAAGAGAGATATTTTGGTTTGAATGTGGATTTTCTGAAGAATTTTCTCTCCCTCTCTCTGTGTCTCTGTGTGTGTGAGGGGAGGGGGGATTTGACTATTGCTTTTGTATTGTTAATCAAGGTTTCAGGGGCTTTTGGGGTCCTTAACATGCTCAAAAACTCTTGAAACTTTGCACACAAGTCAGAACCCAAGTCAGGCTCAACAGTGCCCCCTTGAAAGGGGTCCCAAAACTTGGTCCATAGATCAAACACGCTTGCATGAATTAATATGAAACTCGGTACACATATAGATCTCATCGGGCCGAACAACTTTCCCCCGGTCAAGTTTTACGCCAGCCCAACAGGAAGTCGGCTATTATGGGTTGTTTGGAAAACGCTTGCTGTGGAATGCGGAGTACTCCTCCTAGAGAATTCATCCAATCCCCATCAAACTCGGTGTGCATGAAGTCAAGACATTGAGGATTCTAAATTGTGGACGGATTTTTGATATCTCGAACGGTTTGGCCGTGGCGAGGAAACGAAATTATGGCGAGAAAAGAGAAACACGAAGTGGTATAACTTCTGCATACATTAACTGATCTTCATGAAACTTCACCAGTGTGTTCGTGGTAAGAGGCTGATCAGATGGATGTAACTATTGTGAGCCAAAGTTATAGCGCCACCAACTGGCAGCAGGAAGTGTGTCACTTTCAACATGCTTTTGACAAAAGTGGGGGGGTTAGTTTTACCAACAGTTCCAAAAATCAGTATATATATTGGTCTCATCGAGTCAGACAACTTTCTAATTTACAGTCATTAGCTCAGAGCAAAAGGAAGTCAGATATTTTGGTTTGAATGTGGATTTTTTGGATATTTCAGACTCTGAGTTTTTAGCTACTCTTCCTAACTGGTTTATTTTATTCACACCAAACTTTTTCAAAATGATGAAAATACATTAAAGATGCTAAATTGTGAACGGATATTAAACATCTCAAACGGTTTTGCTATAGTGAGGGACTAAAGTAATGTACAAAAAGGAAACTAAAAGCCTCATCTTCTAAAAATGTAATTAAAAAACATTTATTTCTATATAAAAGTATAGAAATATCACAACTAAACCCATTTTATTCTTTTTTTCAATTTAATAATTATTTATAAGTTTAAAAATAGTAATTGTACTATTTAGTCCCATAAAAGTCAAGTCATACATAGGGCTATACTGCCCACTTGTGTTCAAAATCAGGTAGGCCTATTGTATCTACATAAAAATATACTAGGTTTGTGACGTTGAGAATATTTTACCACTGGTTAATCTATGTGTGACACCGCTGGGGGCTTTTGAATCGCCAACTTAAAAACGAAAGTAAAATATGCTCGTCCGCACTGACATTGATAGTGGTTGAGCGAGCGTTTCAAATGAATTCCTATGGAAGCCATGAGCATTTTAGTTTCATTTTAAAATTAGCACCTTTCGGGGGGTGGATTGCTTGGAATTATTTTACAAAAGCACAATGTTGTGTTTTATTGTGACTGTACACAAATATAAGTTAACACTTTGCAGTTTGAATGTCGTCCTGTATAATGACGGAGTATGTTTTTATGTGTCCACTGTTCAATCGCGCCCACGCCACACACACACACACGGTTTACTATCTTTGTGGGGACTCTCCATAGACTTAATGGTTTTTATACTGTACAAACTGTATATTCTATCTCCTCACACTAACCCTACCCCTAAACCTACCTATCCCAGAAAACTTTCTGCATTTTTACATTTCCAAAAAAACTCATTCTGTATGATTTATAAACTTGTTTACCCATGGGGACATCTATTTAGGTCCCCACTGTGACATGAGTCCCCATGAGTCTGTGTGCATTCAGGTTGAAGTCCCCACCGGGATAGGAAAACACACACACACACACACACACACACACACACACATTCCAGCATTGCAATCTTGACATCGCAGCCTGTTCATTATAGCCTTAATAAAATATAATAATAAAATAGTTAACCTAACATATAAAAATTACACTGCTCTAAATAGTCAGTAGTACAATTCGTACATTCACAGTAAGCACCGCTCCACTGTGATGTTTCAAGCACATTTTTGCGCGTGTGAAGAGGATGATTTTTTTCGTCGATATTGGAACACGAGTGAAGAACAAAGCCTATAATAAAGAATAGTTTAGCATCCAAATACATCGCAAATGCTGAAACATTTTGATTCTAATGAGAGGGTTACGTGAGCCCAACAGTGCTTACTTTCGTTTTTATTTTTACATTAAATTTAAAAGATTTGTTGTGGAATATTTTGAGTGTATCATAAAATCAGAATAAGGCAATAAGGTTTCTGTCTTTTATATATATATATATATATATATATATATATATATATATATATATATATATATATATATATATATATATACAGTGCCCTCCACAATTATTGAACCCCCTGGTAAATATGATCAAAATTGGCTGTAAAAAATAAATCTGCATCGATTATCCTTGTGATCTTTCATTCAAAAAATGTGCAGAATTCTAACCTTTCATTGAAGTAAAAGAATTGAAAGTGGGGGGAAATCACATTATGAAATAAATGTTTTTCTCCAAAACATGTTGGCCACAATTATTGAACCCCTAGAATTTTTTACGAGTAAAATATCTCTGAAGTATATTCCCATTAATATTTACCTTTTTTAGTACACCAGGGTGACTAGGAACATGAAACTGTCCAGCTATGACTTCGTGTTTCACAGAAGTTTAAATATGAGGAAACACAAAGGCCAAATCCCCTTAATCATCCATCACAATGAGTAAAACCACAGAATACAGTTCTGATGCGTAGCAAAAGATTGTTGAGCATCACAAACTAGAAAGTGGCTGTAAGACAATAGCTAAAGAATTGAAAATCCCCATTTTGACCATCAGGGCAATAATTAAGAAGTTATAACCAACTAAAGATGTTATGAATCTGCCAGGAAAAGGACGTGTGTCTATACTGTCTTAATGCACGGCGAGTATGAAAGTTTGAGTGGCCAAAGACTCTCCAAGGATCACAGATGGAGAATTGCAGAGATTAGTTGAGTCTTAGGGTCAGAAAGCCTAAAAAAAAAATTATCAAACAACCCCTACATCCCCACATGTTGTTTGGGAGGGTTTAAAAAAAAACCTCCTCGCTCATCCAAAAACAAATTCCAGCAAATGTAATTGTCAGACACGACTGGATCTTCAAACCGCACAGGGTTCTGTGGTCAGATGAGACTAAAACAGAGCTTTTTGGCAGCAAACACACTAGATGGGTTTGGTGAACACAAGGATAAAAAGTACCCCATGTGTACAATTTAATATACCATTGGATCTTTAATGTTGTGGGCATATTTTTCTGCTGGAGGTCCTGGACTTCTTGTTCAGATACATGGCATTGTGGATTCTATCAAATATCAACAGATAAAAAATCAAAACCTGACGCCTTCTGCTAGAAATCTTATAATGGGCCGTGGTTGGATCTTCCATCAGGACAACGATCCAAAACAAACATCAAAATCAAAACAAAAATTTGTTGTGGAGCACAAAATTAAGCTTCTGCCATGACCGTCTCAGTCCCCTGACCTGATGAGTGGGCTGAACTGAAGAGAAGAAGCACCAACATGGATCTGGGAATCTGAAGGATCTGGAGAGATTCTGTATGGAGGAATGGTCTCTGATCTCTTGTCAGTTATTCTCCAAACTCATCAGGCATTATAGAAGAAGACTCAGAGCTGTTATCTTGGCAAAAGGAGATTGCAAAAAGTATTTAATAAAAGGGGTTCAATAATTGTGGCCAACGTGTTTTGGAGAAAAACATTTATTTCATAATGTGATTTCCCCCCACTTTCAATTCTTTTACTTCAATGAAAGGTTAGAATTTTGCACATTTTTTGAATGAAAGATCACAAGGATAATCGATGCAGATTTATTTTTTACAGCCAATTTTGATCATATTTACCAGGGGGTTCAATAATTGTGGAGGGCACTGTATATATTTATATATAAATATAGCTGCGAGCAGCGATGAAGGGCCAAAGCCGGTGGCACCGCCACCCCGGTGCCTTTAGGTAACTAAAGGCAACGGGGTTGCGGTGCCACCGGCTTGGGCCCGTAATCGCTGCTCGCAGCTATATTTAGGGCCCAAGCCCTGAAAGGGCGAAGGCCCTATTGTTTTCGTTAGGATTATTTTTATTAGGGCCCAAGCCCTGAAAGGGCGAAGGCCCTATTGTTTTCGGTAGGATTATTATTATTAGGGCCCAAGCCCTGAAAGGGCGAAGGCCCTATTGTTTTCGGTAGGATTATTATTATTATTATTATTATTATTATTATTATTATTATTTTGTCAACCTTTCGGCCACTTTTGGGGCCCTTAACATGCTCGAAAACTCTTGAAATTTTGCACACAGGTCAGAACCCGCGGCCATCAGGGCCGGACTGAAGCTGGTACCCGGGCGTGGCAGGGGGGCTCGACAGCGCCCCCTGGAACGGGATCCGAACACTTGTCCATAAATCAGACACGCTTGCATGTAATAATATGAAACTCGGTACACATATAGAACTCATCGGGCCGAACAACTTTCGTGCTCTAAGTTTTACGCCAGCCCAACAGGAAGTCGGCTATTTAGGGTTGTTTGGAAACGCATGCTGTGGAATTTAATGTACTCCTCCTAGGGAATTCATCGATTCGCCTCCAAACTCGGTGTGCATGAAGTCAAGACATTGAGGATGCTAAATTGCGGACGGATTTTTGATATCTCGAACGGTTTGGCCGTGGCGAGGAAACGAATTTATGGCGAAAAAATGAAACAGGAAGTGTGTTATAACTTCTGCATACATTAACTGATCTTGATGAAACTTCAGCAGTGTGTTCGTTGTACGAGGCCGATCGCACAGATGTGACTATTGTGAGTCAAAGTTATAGCGCCACCAACAGGCAGCAGGAAGTACATCACTATTAAAATGCTTTGAAATCACTGTCTTATTTTTACCAGATTTGCTTCAAACTTTATGTGTACAATGTAGACACACGGCAGATGTAAACCTGTGAAAGGATTATTGATATCTTAGATACTGTTGCCGTGGCAACGCATCAAACTTTAATATTCTTTTTTTATGCTTTTGAGACTCTTAACATACTTGAAATTGCATGAAACTCGACAGACACATCACATTTATTATCCAGTAGACATGTGCAAAGTTTCAGAAACGGGCGTGGTGGAATGGCTCAGTAGCGCCACCTTTAGTCAAAAATGGGGGCTTAGTTTTTCCTAGAATCACAAAACTTGGTATGTGTATTGTTCTCATCAAGACGGACAACTTTCTAATTTACATGAACCATCTCCGACCAACAGGAAGAGAGATATTTTGGTTTGAATGTGGATTTTCTGAAGAATTTTCTCTCCCTCTCTCTGTGTCTGTGTGTGTGTGAGGGGAGGGGGGGATTTGACTATTGCTTTTATATTGTTAATCAAGGTTTCAGGGGCTTTTGGGGTCCTTAACGTGCTCAAAAACTCTTGAAACTTTGCACACAGGTCAGAACCCACGGCCATCAGGGCCGGGCTGAAGCTGGTACCCGGGCGTGGCTGGGGGGCTCAACAGCGCCCCCTTGAACGGGGTTCTAAAACTTGATCCATATATCAAACACGCTCGCATGAATTAATATGAAACTCGGTACACATATAGATCTCATCGGGCCGAACAACTTTACCCCGGTCAAGTTTTACGCCAGCCCAACAGGAAGTCGGCTATTATGGGTTGTTTGGAAAACGCTTGCTGTGGAATGTGAAATACTCCTCCTAGAAAATTCACCGTGTCCCCTTCAAACTCGGTGTGCATGTAGTCAAGACTTTGAGGATGCTAAATTGCGGACGGATTTTTGATATCTCGAACGGTTTGGCTGTGGCGAGGAATCGAATTTATGGCGAGAAAAGAGAAACACGGAAGTGGAATAACTTCTGCATACATTAACTGATCTTGATGAAACTTCAGCAGTGTGTTCGTGGTAAGAGGCCGATCAGATGGATGTAGCTATTGTGAGTCAAAGTTATAGCGCCACCAACTGGCAGCAGGAAGTGTGTCACTTTCAACATGCTTTTGACAAAAGTGGGGGGGTTAGTTTTAACTACAGTAAAGAAAAAACAGTTTGTATATTGTTCTCATCAAGCCGGACAACTTTCTAATTTACATTCAATAGCTCTGGCCATCAGGAAGTCAGATATTTTGGTCTGAATGTGAATTTTTTTGCAAAATCAGCCTCTGAATTTTTAGCCACTCCTCTTAAACTATTTATTTTATTCGTACCAAACTTTTTCAACATGATGAAACTACATTAAATATGCTAAATTGTGAATGGATAATAAATATCTCAAATGGTTTTGCTATGGCGAGGGATTAAAGTAATGTCCAAAAAGGAAACACTAAAAATCTTCTAAAAATGTAATTATATACCATTTATTTCTATATAAAAGAATACAAATATCACAACTAAACCCATTTTATTCTGTTTTTGCAATTCAAGAAGAATGAAAAAGTTAAAACAGGCTATTTAGTGCTATTTGGTTCAACAAAAAAGCAAACATAGGGCTATACTGCCTTCTTGTGTCCAAAAGGACATCAAAATAGTATATAAAACTTTTTACCAGGTAGGCCAATATTGTATTTAAATATACATTTATTAGGTATGTGTCTGAGGATATTTTCCCACCGGTTAATCGACGTGTGACACGAGTGGGTGCTTTTAAATCGCTAATATAATAGTGAAAGAAAAATAATGATAATGTTGCACACACAAATCACACACATGTGGGAAAGAATGATGCTTTTAAACAACACTAAACCGCCATTAGGTGTCGCCAGGCATCCATCTTAATAAGCGAGTCATTGATTCATTCGTTCAAACGATTCGTTCGAATGAGTCGATCATGATTAAGACAGATGTTTATGGATTGATCATTCAATCTTTGAGTCAACCGATTCGTTAAAAATGCTGAATCGTTCAGTTATGAGAAAACACGTGATGGTTCTGCCGTGATCTTTGTTTAACTATTTTCGCTGCTGAAACAGAACAAAAACAGTCAACATTGAATCTAAAATGTAAGTGACTTAATTGTAACTGTTTATTAACCTGTTGTATGAAATCTAGGGGTGGGAGAAAAAATTTATTCTTAGATGCATCGCGATGCGGACGTGGACGATTCTGAATCGATTCACAAATGTCAAAAAATCGATTCTCTAAAAAAATATTTTTCTAATAACGTAATATTGACGGAAGGCAAAAGGCGGAACTCTAAGCGGACGTGCGTGCAGTCTGTGGCGCGCACATAACAGAGAAGTTTCTTCTGCTCACCAAGGCTGCATTTATTTGATTAAAAATACAAACAAAAACAGTAATATTGTAAAATATTATTCCAATTTAAAACGGCTGCTTTCTATTTTAATATATTTTAAACTGTTATTTATTCCTGTGATCAAAGCTGAGTTTTCAGCATCATTACTCCAGTCGTCACTGTCACATGATCCTTCAGAAATTATTCTAATATGATGATTGATACTCAAGAAACATTCATTATTATTTTAAATGTCGAAAACAGTTGTGTACAGTCTTTGATGAATAGAAAGTTCAAAAGAACAGCATTTATCTGAAATCTAAAGCTTTTGTAACGTTAAACACTACCGCTCAAAAGTTTTGGGTTAGTAATAATTACAATTTTATTTTTGGGGGAAATAAATAAAATAAATCAGTACTTTTATTTATGAAGGATGAGTTAAACTGATCAACAGTTACAGTAAAGACATTTATAATGTTAAAAATATATATATTTGAAATATATGCTGTTCTTTTGAACTTAACATTCATCAAAGCATTTTGAAAAAAAAAATCTGTACACAACTGTTTTCAACATTGAAAATAATAATGAATATTTATTGAGCATCAATCATCATATTAGTATGATTTCTGAAGGATCATGTGACACTGAAGACTGGAGTAATGATGCTGAAAACTCAACTTTGATCACAGAAATGAATTACTATGTAAAATATTTAAAAATTGAAAACAGCTGTTTTAAATTGGAATAATATTTCACAATATTACTGTTTTTGTTTGTATTTTTAATCAATAAATGCAGCCTTGGTGAGCAGAAGAGACTTCTCCTAAAAACATTAAAAATCTTACTGACCCCAAACTTTTGAACAATAATATATATATATATATATACATATATATGTATGTGTGTGTATGTATATATATATATATATATATATATATATATATATATATATATATATATATATATATATATATATATATAAATATAGCTGCGAGCAGCGATGGAGGGCCCAAGCCGGCGGTACCGCCACCCCGGTGCCTTTAGGTAACTAAAGGCACCGGGGTTGCGGTGCCACCGGCTTGGGCCCGTAATCGCTGCTCGCAGCTATATTTATTATTATTATTATTATTATTATTTTGTCAACCTTTCGGGCACTTTTGGGGCCCTTAACATGCTCGAAAACTCTTGAAACTTTGCACACAGGTCAGAACCCGCGGCCATCAGGGCCGGGCTGAGGCTGGTACTCGGGCGTGGCAGGGGGGCTCGACAGCGCCCCCTGGAACGGGATCCGAACACGTGTCCATAAATCAAACACGCTTGCATGTAATAATATGAAACTCAGTACACATATAGATCTCATCGGGCCGAACAACTTTCGTGCTCTAAGTTTTACGCCAGCCCAACAGGAAGTCGGCTATTTAGGGTTGTTTGGAAACGCATGCTGTGGAATTTAATGTACTCCTCCTAGAGAATTCATCCAATCTCCTCCAAACTCGGTCAGCATGAAGTCAAGACATTGAGGATGCTAAATTGCGGACGGATTTTTGATATCTCGAACGGTTTGGCCGTGGCGAGGAAACGAATTTATGGCGAAAAAATGAAACAGGAAGTGTGTTATAACTTCTGCATACATTAACTGATCTTGATGAAACTTCAGCAGTGTGTTCGTTGTAAGAGGCCGATCGCACAGATGTGACTATTGTGAGTCAAAGTTATAGCGCCACCAACAGGCAGCAGGAAGTACATCACTATTAAAATGCTTTGAAATCACTTTATTATTTTTACCAGATTTGCTTCAAACTTTATGTGCACAATGTAGACACACGGCAGATGTAAACCTGTGAAAGGATTATTGATATCTTAGATACTGTTGCCGTGGCAACGCATCAAACTTTAATATTTTTTTTTTATGCTTTTGAGACTCTTAACAAACTTGAAATTGCATGAAACTCGACAGACACATCACATTTATTAGCCCGTAGACATGTGCAAAGTTTCAGAAACGGGCGTGGTGAGGGGCTCAGTAGCGCCACCTTTAGTCATAAGTGGGAGGGTTAGTTTTATCAACTGCAACAAAACTTGGTATGTGTATTGTTCTCATCAAGACGGACAACTTTCTAATTTACATGATATATCTCCGACCAACAGGAAGAGAGATATTTTGGTTTGAATGTGGATTTTCTGAAGAATTTTCTCTCCCTCTCTCTGTGTCTCTGTGTGTGTGAGGGGAGGGGGGATTTGACTATTGCTTTTGTATTGTTAATCAAGGTTTCAGGGGCTTTTGGGGTCCTTAACATGCTCAAAAACTCTTGAAACTTTGCACACAAGTCAGAACCCCCTGCCATCAGGGACGGGCTGAAGCTGGTACCCGGGCGTGGCAGGGGGGCTCAACAGCGCCCCCTTGAAAGGGGTCCCAAAACTTGGTCCATAGATCAAACACGCTTGCATGAATTAATATGAAACTCGGTACACATATAGATCTCATCGGGCCGAAAAACTTTCACCCGGTCAAGTTTTACGCCAGCCCAACAGGAAGTCGGCTATTATGGGTTGTTTGGAAAACGCTTGCTGTGGAATGCGGAGTACTCCTCCTAGAGAATTCATCCAATCCCCATCAAACTCGGTGTGCATGAAGTCAAGACATTGAGGATTCTAAATTGCGGACGGATTTTTGATATCTCGAACGGTTTGGCCGTGGCGAGGAAACGAAATTATGGCGAGAAAAGAGAAACACGAAGTGGTATAACTTCTGCATACATTAACTGATCTTCATGAAACTTCACCAGTGTGTTCGTGGTAAGAGGCTGATCAGATGGATGTAACTATTGTGAGCCAAAGTTATAGCGCCACCAACTGGCAGCAGGAAGTGTGTCACTTTCAACATGCTTTTGACAAAAGTGGGGGGGTTAGTTTTACCAACAGTTCCAAAAATCAGTATATATATTGGTCTCATCGAGTCAGACAACTTTCTAATTTACAGTTATTAGCTCAGAGCAAAAGGAAGTCAGATATTTTGGTTTGAATGTGGATTTTTTGGATATTTCAGACTTTTTAGCTACTCTTCCTAACTGGTTTATTTTATTCACACCAAACTTTTTCAAAATGATGAAAATACATTAAAGATGCTAAATTGTGAACGGATATTAAACATCTCAAACGGTTTTGCTATAGTGAGGGACTAAAGTAATGTACAAAAAGGAAACTAAAAGCCTCATCTTCTAAAAATGTAATTAAAAAACATTTATTTCTATATAAAAGTATACAAATATCACAACTAAACCCATTTTATTCTTTTTTTCAATTTAATAATTATTTATAAGTTTAAAAATAGTAATTGTACTATTTAGTCCCATAAAAGTCAAGTCATACATAGGGCTATACTGCCCTCTTGTGTTCAAAATCAGGTAGGCCTATTGTATCTACATAAAAATATACTAGGTTTGTGACGTTGAGAATATTTTACCACTGGTTAATCTATGTGTGACACCGCTGGGGGCTTTTGAATCGCCAACTTAAAAACGAAAGTAAAATATGCTCGTCCGCACTGACATTGATAGTGGTTGAGCGAGCGTTTCAAATGAATTCCTATGGAAGCCATGAGCATTTTAGTTTCATTTTAAAATTAGCACCTTTCGGGGGGTGGATTGCTTGGAATTATTTTACAAAAGCACAATGTTGTGTTTTATTGTGACTGTACACAAATATAAGTTAACACTTTGCAGTTTGAATGTCGTCCTGTATAATGACGGAGTATGTTTTTATGTGTCCACTGTTCAATCGCGCCCACGCCACACACACACACACGGTTTACTATCTTTGTGGGGACTCTCCATAGACTTAATGTTTTTTATACTGTACAAACTGTATATTCTATCTCCTCACACTAACCCTACCCCTAAACCTACCTATCCCAGAAAACTTTCTGCATTTTTACATTTCCAAAAAAACTCATTCTGTATGATTTATAAACTTGTTTACCCATGGGGACATCTATTTAGGTCCCCACTGTGACATGAGTCCCCATGAGTCTGTGTGCATTCAGGTTGAAGTCCCCACCGGGATAGGGAAACATGAACACATACACACACACACACACACACACACACACACACACACACACACACACACACACACACACACACACACACACACACACACACACACATTCCAGCATTGCAATCTTGACATCGCAGCCTGTTCATTATAGCCTTAATAAAATATAATAATAAAATAGTTAACCTAACATATAAAAATTACACTGCTCTAAATAGTCAGTAGTACAATTCGTACATTCACAGTAAGCACCGCTCCACTGTGATGTTTCAAGCACATTTTTGCACGTGTGAAGAGGATGATTTTTTTCGTCGATATTGGAACACGAGTGAAGAACAAAGCCTATAATAAAGAATAGTTTAGCATCCAAATACATCGCAAATGCTGAAACATTTTGATTCTAATGAGAGGGTTACGTGAGCCCAACAGTGCTTACTTTCGTTTTTATTTTTACATTAAATTTAAAAGATTTGTTGTGGAATATTTTGAGTGTATCATAAAATCAGAATAAGGTAATAAGGTTTCTGTCTTTTATATATATATATATATATATATATATATATATATATATATATATATATATTAGGGCCGGGACTCGATTAAAAAAATTAATCTAATTAATTAGAGGCTTTGTAATTAATTAATCGAATTAATCGCATTTTAATCGCATATAAATTAGGGCTGTCAATCAATTAAAAATAATTGTGTTGAACATGTTATTGAAATAATGTTCAAATGTTCAAAGGGTGAGCATTGAAATAATTGTGCCTAGCAAATAATCAATGCAATACAATTGAACATTATTAAATTATTGAACATTATTAAATTATACATTTAATATTAAACATTAAATTATAAACATTATTTACACTTGCTTTATTACAGGTTTTTAACATTACTTCGAAAATGCTGCAATTTAAAGTTTGAGATGTTTTTCATCTGTTTTAGAAAGTATTTTTTAGACTTTTGTTTTTTCAGAATAAAACTTGTTTTACAGTCTTGAGCATGTGTTATATTTTTATTAAATGTGTTTAATTAAGCCATTGCTGCAAGTAATTTGACAGTTAACAATATTTTAGTGTACAGTTAATCACAAATTCAGTCAGCATTGTCATGACTCATTATCCCATGATGAAAGGTAAGACGGTGAAACAACGTCACGATATCAACGTTGATTCAATTTGCAAAACCGAAGCATAATTCAACATTGGTTCAACGTCGACATATAATCTTTATTCACTCATATTGAAAGAAGAGACGGTGAAACAACGTCACGAAATCAACAATGAAACAACGTCACGACATCAACGGTGAAACAACGTCACGATTTCAACGTTGATTCGTTTTGCACAATCGAAACATAATCCAACACTGATTCGACCTTGGTCCCTTACGTTCACCGGTGAATCAACGTTGAAATGCGCCGGCTGTTTTTTTTATAAGTAAATGTTCCAATCAATGATCCAGGCAGCGCCAGCGCGTTCTCGTCTCCCTCCTTCATTTTACAGTCGAATGGTGGCTAGAACGGCTCCAGGTTCAAAGGTCAATATGGAATGGATTAATCTGCGTTATTTTTTTTAACGCGTTATTTTTTCTCAGATTAATTAATCGAAATTAACGCGTTAATGTCACAGCCCTAATATATATATATATATATATAAATAAATATATATATATTTATATATAAATATAGCTGCGAGCAGCGATGAAGGGCCAAAGCCGGTGGCACCGCCACCCCGGTGCCTTTAGGTAACTAAAGGCAACAGGGTTGCGGTGCCACCGGCTTGGGCCCGTAATCGCTGCTCGCAGCTATATTTATATTTATAATTTTTTTTCTACTTCTCGGGCTTTTTTGGGGTCTTTAACGTGCTCGAAAACTCTTGAAATTTTGCACACAGGTCAGAAACCGCGGCCATCAGGGCCGGGCTGAAGCTGGTACCCGGGCGTGGCAGGGGGGCTCAACAGCGCCCCCTTGAACAGGGTCCGAAAACTTGGTCCATATATCAAACATGCTTGCATGAATTAATATGAATCTTGGTACACATATAGATCTCATCGGGCAGAACAACTTCTGCACTCTATGTTATTAGCTCCGCCCAAAAGGAAGTCAGCTATTATGGGTTGTTTGAAAAACGCATGCTGTGGAATTTAATGTACTCCTCCTACAGAATTCATCCGATCCCCACCAAACTCGGTCAGTGTGAAGTCAAGACATTGAGGATGCTAAATTGCTGACAGATTTTTGATATCTCGAACGGTTTGGCCGTGGCGAGGAAACGAATTTATGGCGATAAAAAAGAAACAGGAAGTGTGTTATAACTTCTGCATACATTATCTGATCTTGATGAAACTTCAGCAGTGTATTCGTTGTAAGATGCCGAACACAAGGATGTGACTATTGTGAGTCAAAGTTATAGCGCCACCAACTGGCAGCAGGAAGTGTGTCACTTTCAAAATGCTTTGAAATCACTCTCTTATTTTTACCCGATTTGCTTCAAACTTTATGTGTATAATGTAGAGACACGGCAGATGTAGACCTGTGAAAGGATTATTTATATCTTAGATACTGTTGCCGTGGCAACACATCAAACTTTAATATTATTTTCTGATGCTTTTGAGACTCTTAGCATGCTTGAAATTGGATGAAACTCGACAGACACATCACACTTATTAACCAGTAGACATGTGCAAAGTTTCAAAAACGGGCATGGTGGAATGGCTCAGTAGCGCCACTTTTAGTAAAAAATGGGGGCTTAGTTTTTCCTAGAATCACAAAACTTGGTAGGTGTATTGTTCTCATCAAGCCGGACAACTTTCTAATTTACAGTCATTACCTCAGACCCACAGGAAGTCAGATATTTTGGTTTGAATGTGGATTTTCTGAAGAATTTTCTCTCCCTCTCTCTGTGTCTCTGTGTTTGTGAGGGGAGGGGGGGATTTGACTATTGCTTTTATATTGTTAATCAAGGTTTCAGGGGCTTTTGGGGTCCTTAACGTGCTCAAAAACTCTTGAAACTTTGCACACAAGTCAGAACCCGGTACCCGGGCGTGGCAGGGGGGCTCAACAGCGCCCCCTTGAACGGGGTCCCAAAACTTGGTCCATAGATCAAACACGCTTGCATGAATTAATATGAAACTCGGTACACATATAGATCTCATTGGGCCGAACAACTTTCCCCCGGTCAAGTTTTACGCCAGCCCAACAGGAAGTCGGCTATTATGGGTTGTTTGGAAAACGCTCGCTGTGGAATGCGAAGTACTCCTCCTAGAGAATTCATCCAATCCCCACCAAACTCGGTGTGCATGAAGTCAAGACATTGAGGATGCTAAATTGCGGACGGATTTTTGATATCTCGAACGGTTTGGCCGTGGCGAGGAAACGAATTTATGGCGAGAAAAGAGAAACAGGAAGTGGTATAACTTCTGCATACATTAACTGATCTTGATGAAACTTCACCAGTGTGTTCGTGGTAAGAGGCCGATCAGATGGATGTAACTATTGTGAGTCAAAGTTATAGCGCCACCAACTGGCAGCAGGAAGTGTGTCACTTTCAACATGCTTTTGACAAAAGTGGGGGGGTTAGATTTAACTACAGTAAAAAAAAAATAGTTTGTATATTGTACTCATCAAGCCGGACAACTTTCTAATTTACATTCATTAGCTCCGGCCATGAGGAAGTCAGATATTTTGGTCTGAATGTGGATTTTTTTGCAAAATCAGCCTCTGAATTTTTAGCCACTCCTCTTAAAATATTTATTTTATTCCCACCAAACTTTTTCAACATGATGAAAATACATTAAAGATGCTAAATTGTTAACGGATATTGAATATCTCAAACGGTTTTGCTATGGCGAGGGATTAAATTAATGTCAAAAAGGAAGCAGGAAACATCTCATAACTTCTAAAAATGTAATTATACACCATTTATTTTTATATAAAATTATACAAATATTAGAACTAAACCCATTTTATTCTGTTTTTGCAATTCAAGAAGTATGAAAAAGTTATGAACAGGCTATTTAGTGCTATTTGGTTCAACAAAAAAGCAAACATAGGGCTATACTGCCCTCTTGTGTTCAAAATCAGGTAGGCCTATTGTATCTACATAAAAATATACTAGGTATGTGACAGTGAGAATATTTTACCACCGGTTAATCGACGTGTGACACCGCTGGGGGCTTTTGAATCGTTTGTCCGCACTGACATTGATAGTGGTTGAGCGGGCGTTTCAAATGAATTCCTATGGAAGTAGGAATTAACTGAAAAACGTCCACTCTGTTCTGCTCGTTCCTCGTCGTGGACGCGCACTGTTATGAATGCCCGTGCAGCCATGAGCATTTTAGTTTAATTTTAAAATTAGCGCCTTTCGGGGGGTGGATTGCTTGAAATTATTTTACAAAAGCACAATGTTGTGTTTTATTGTGACTGTACACAAATATATGTTACAGTTTTTCTCGATTGTTTACACACATTTTCTGAAAGCATGCCTCATATTCTCAGAACTCTACACACAAATCCAAAAACACACACACAATGGGCAAAACCCCTCAACTCTCCTGCAAAATGAAACTTTACATTCAAAACAATGTTATTTCTTCTCAAAATGGTATTTTGTTTTCAAATGACACACACAAACCATCACATGAATAGACATTTATAAGAACCAGTTGAACACTGATGTGTTCAATGTAAAACACTATGATGAATGCAAAACACTTCTTCTCCATTCATCATAATGATTTAGGCCTTTTTTTGTTCAGTGTTACACTTTCTACAGACAGTACATAGGCTAGGCCCTACATAGGCTAAGTGTGTTGTAAAATATCTGAGAATATTGTTTTTATACTCAGAACACACAAATACACGGTAACGAATATATTTAATTTTTCCCACAAAAACAATGTTCCCAACCAACACAAAGTTGGACATACAGTGGTCTACATACAAAACAACAGAAGAATTTACTGTATACAGTTACAGTAATAAAAAAAAAAATCCAATGTTGGCATCCATTGCCCCATTGAAGAGCTGACCTTTTGCCCTTTTATGCTAAAGCTCTGATTGCTAATTGTAAAACTGTGTGACGGGTGTTTGCCCATGTGAAGAGTCAGTGTGTATATTTGAATGGCAGTGTGGTCCTTGTGAAAACAAGAGATTTTCTGCATGAAAATTGTGCCAAAAGCAGAGAATTGTGTGTAGTGTTTTGAAAAAAGTGTGTTTTAGAACTGCAATTTGAGTGTAAAGCAGGAATTGTGCTTGTAGTTTAGCAGAATTGGCTCAGGGGGTTGGTGAATGAGTTACATGTTGTGGTCATTGTGTCTCAAGTACCAGAAAATGTGTGTAAACAATCGAGAAAAACTGTAACACTTTGCAGTTTGAATGTCGTCCTGTATAATGACGTTTGTTTTTATGTGTCCACTGTTCCATCGCGCCCACGCCACTCACACACACACACACACACACACACACACACACACACACACACACACACACACACACACACACACACACACACACACACACACACACACACACACACACACCGCAGCCTGTTCAGTATAGCCTTAATAAAATATAACAAATAAAATCTCAAACGGTTTTGCTATAGTGAGGGATTAAAAAAGGAAACACTAAAAGCTTTATATCTTATAAAAATGTAATTATACACCATTTATTTCTATATAAAATTATACAAATATCAGAACTAAACCCATTTTATTATTATTATTATTATTATTATTATTATTATTCAATTTAAGAATTATGTTTGAGTTTAAAAAAAGCCAGAATGTTTTAGTCCAAAAAATAAATAAATCATGCCATGGATTGCTTGAAATTTTATTTTTTTAATTTATTTATTTTTTCGTTATGGCTTTGGTTATAGTTTATTTTTTATTTTTTTTATTTTTCATTCTTGTTCCGTTCTGAATATCATTACATTTAAAGGATTTGTTGTGGAATATTTTGAGTGTATAATAAAATCAGAATAATTCTCTCGATTTAGTGATCCCCTACTTATTATTTTATTATTTTTTTTTCGTTGTTCTAATCAGCCCAGGCAAGTAAAATTATCTGTGTCTTGTCCCTTAAATTTATATATATATATATATATATATATGTGTGTTTTTATATATATATATATATATATATATATATATATATATATATATATATATATATATATATATGTATATATATATATATATATAAATATATATGTATATATATATATATATATATATATATATATATATATATATATATATATATATATATATATGTATATATATATATATATATAAATATATATGTATATATATATATATATATATATATAGACGTGGAAACGCATTTATGGCGAGAAAAGATAAACACGAAGTGGTATAACTTCTGCATACATTAACTGATCTTGATGAAACTTCAGCAGTGTGTTTGGTGGTAAGAGGCCGATCAGATGGATGTAACTATTGTGAGTCAAAGTTATAGCGCCACCAACTGGTAGCAGGAAGTGTGTCACTTTCAAAATGTTTTTGACAAAAGTGGGGGGGTTAGGTTTACCCACAATTATAAAAATCAGTAAGTATATTGGTCTCATCGAGTCGGACAACTTTCTAATTTACAATCATTAGCTCTGACCAAGAGGAAGTCAGATATTTTGGTTTGAATGTGGATTTATTTGCAAATTCAGCCTCTGCATTTTTACCCACTCCTGCTAAGTGGTTTATTTTATTCACACCAAACTTTTTCAACATGATGAAAATGCATTAAAGATGTTAAATTGTGAACGGATATTGAATATCTCAAACGGTTTTGCTATGGCGAGGGATTAAAGTAATGTCAAAAAAGGAATCAGAAAACGTCTCAGATCTTCTAAAAATTTAATTATACACTATTTATTTTTATATAAAATTATACAAATATCAGATCTAAACCCAGTTTTGGGTTTATTCAGTTTTTTTTTTAATTCAAGAATTATGTACAAGTTTAAAAACAGCCAGAATGAGCTATTTAAAAAGTCATACATAGGGCTAT
Source organism: Vimba vimba (assembly GCA_022828995.1). Lineage (NCBI taxonomy): Eukaryota > Metazoa > Chordata > Actinopteri > Cypriniformes > Leuciscidae > Vimba > Vimba vimba. Next base: position 15,584,898 of record CM040831.1, read on the forward strand.
ACTGCCCTCTTGTGTTCAAAATCAGGTAGGCCCATTGTATATTGTATTTATATATAAATATATTAGCGATGTGACTGAGAATTTTTTCCCACTGGTTAATCGATGTGTGACAGCGCGGTGGGGGCTTTTAAATCGCTACCTTAAAAGCGAAAGTGAAATATGGACGTCCAGTAGGAATGAACTAAAAAACATTCACTCTGTTCTGCTCGTTCCTCGCTGTAGACACATATTGCCCATGCAGCCGTGAGCATTTTAGTTTCATTTTAAAAATGGCGCAATTTCGGGGGTGGGATTGCTTGAATGTTTTTTTACAAAAGCACAATGTTGTGTTTTATTGTGAGTGTACATAAATATAAGTTAACACATTGCAATTTAAATGATGTCCTGTATGAATAAAATTACGGAGACTATATTTTTATGTTTCCACTGTTCGATCGCGCCCGCGCCACACACACACACACACACACACACACACACACACACACACACACACACACACAAACACAACAACATCATATTGTGCATTCCAGCATTGCAATCTTGACATCGCAGCCTGTTCATTATAGCCTTAATAAAATATAATAATAAAATAGTCAACCTAGCATATAAAAATTACACTGCTCTGTTTAAATAGACAGTAGTACAATTCATACTATTCACAGAAATCACTGCTCAACTGTGATGTTTCCAAGCACATTTTTGCGCATGTGAAGAGCATGTGACGTTTTCCCTTCAATATTGGAACGTGAGTGAAGTACAAAGCCTATAATAAACAATAGTTTAGCATCCAAAAAAAAAATATGTATATATATATAAAAAAAACATTAAGGGACAAGACAGAGAATATTACTTGTCTGATATATATATATATATATATATATTGTTGCATTATTTATATATATATATATATATATATATATATATATATATATATATATATATATATATATATATATATATATATATATTTATTCTTATTTTTTAGTCAACCTTTCGGGTACTTTTGGGGCCCTTAACATGCTCGAAAACTCTTGAAACTTTGCACACAGGTCAAACCCGCGGCCATCAGGGCCGGGCTAAAGCTGGTACCCGGGCGTGGCAGGGGGGCTCAACAGCGCCCCCTGGAACAGCATCCAAAAACTTGGTCCATAAATCAAACACGCTTGCATGTAATAATATGAAACTCGGTACACATATAGATCTCAATGGGCCGAACAACTTTCATGCTCTAAGTTTTATGCCAGCCCAACAGGAAGTCGGCTATTCAGGGTTGTTTGAAAAACAAATGCTGTGGAATTTAATGTACTCTTCCTACAGAATTCATCCGATCCCCACCAAACTCGGTGTGCATGAAGACAAGACAATGAGGATGCTAAATTGCGGACGGATTTTTGATATCTCGAACGGTTTGGCCGTGGGGAGGAAACGAATTTATGGCGAGAAAAGAGAAACAGGAAATGTGTTATAACTTCTGCATACATTAACTGATCTTGATAAAACTTCAGCAGTGTGTTCGTTTTCAGAGGACGATCACATTGATGTGACTATTGTGAGTCAAAGTTATAGCGCCACCAACTGGCAGCAGGAAGTGTGTCACTTTCAAAATTCTTTGAAGTCACCCTCTTATGTTTACCCGATTTGCTTCAAACTTTCTGTGTATAATGTAGACACACGGCAGATGTAGACCTGTGAAAGGATTATTGATATCTTAGATACTGTTGCCGTGGCAACGCATCAAACTTTAATATTCTTTTCGGATGCGTTTGAGACTCTTAGCATGCTTGAAATTGGAGGAAACTCGACAGATACATCACATTTATTAGCCAGTAGACATGTGAAAAGTTTCAGAAACGGGCGTGGCAGGGGGGCTCAACAGCGCCCCCTTGAATGGGGTCTGAAAACTTGGTCCATATATCAAACACGCTTGCATGAATTAATATGAAACTCGGTACACATATAGATCTCATCGGGCCGAACAACTTTCCCTCTGTCAAGTTTCACGCCAGCCCAACAGGAAGTCGGCTATTATGGGTTGTTTGGAAAACGCTTGCTGTGGAATGTGAAATACTCCTCCTAGAAAATTCATCCCATCCCCACCAAACTCGGTGTGCATGAAGTCAAGACACTGAGGATGCTAATTTGCGGACGGATTTTTGATATCTCGAACGGTTTGGCCGTGGCGAGGAAACGAATTTATGGCGAGAAAAGAGAGACACGAAGTGTTATAATTTCTGCACACATTAACTGATCTTGATGAAACTTCATCAGTGTGTTCGTGGTAAGAGGCCTGTCAGATGGATGCAACTATTGTGAGTCAAAGTTATAGCACCACCAACTGGCAACAGGAACTGTGTCACTTTCAACATGCTTTTGACAAAATGGGGGGGTTACTTTTACCCACAGTTACAAAAATCAGTACATATATTGGTCTCATCGAGCCGGACAAGTTTCTAATTTACAGTCATTAGCTCTGACCAACAGGAAGTCAGATATTTTGGTTTGAATGTGGATTTATTTGCAAAATCGGCCTCTGAATTTTAGATATATATATATTTTTTAAAGTGACAAGACAGAGAATATTACTTGTCCGATATATATATATATATATATATATATATATATAATATAGCTGCGAGCAGCGATTGCGGGCCCAAGCCGGTGACACCGCCACCCCGGTGCCACCGGCTTGGGCCCGCAATCGCTGCTCGCAGCTATATTTATTATTATTTTGTCAACCTTTCGGGCACTTTTGGGGCCCTTAACATGCTCAAAAACTCTTGAAATTTTGCACACTCATCAGAACCTGCGGCCATCAGGGCCGGACTGAAGCTGGTACCCGGGTGTGGCACGGGGGCTCGACAGCGCCCCCTGGAATGGTGTCTGAAAACTTGGTCCATAAATCAAACACGCTTGCATGTAATAATATGAAACTCAGTACACATATAGATCTCATCGGGCCGAACAACTTTCGTGCTCTAAGTTTTACACCAGCCCAACAGGAAATCGGTTATTATACGTTGTTTGGAAAACGCATACAATGGAATGTGAAATACTCCTCCTAGGGAATTCATCCGATCGCCACCAAACTCGGTGTGAATGAAGTCAAGACATTGAGGATGCTAAATTGCGAACAGATTTTTGATATCTCGAACGGTTTGGCCGTGGCGAGGAAACGAGTTTATGGCGAATAATGGGACACAGGAAGTGTGTTATAACTTCTGCATACATTAACTGATCTTGATGAAACTTCAGCAGTGTGTTCGTTGTAAGAGGCCGATCACATGGATGTAACTATTGTGAGTCAAAGTTATAGCGCCACCAACTGGCAGCAGGAAGTTTGTCACTTTCAAAATGCTTTGAAATCACCCTCTTAGTTTTACCCGATTTGCTTCAAACTTTATGTGTATAATGTAGACACACGGCAGATGTAGACCTGTGAAAGGATTATTGATATCTTAGATACTGTTGCCATGGCAACGTATCAAACTTTAATATTTTTTTCGGATGCTTTTGAGACTCTTAGCATGCTTGGAATTGGATGAAACTCGACAGACACATCACACTTATTAGCCAGTAGACATGTGCAAAGTTTCAGAAACGGGCGTGGCAGGGGGGCTCAACAGCGCCCCCTTGAACGGGGTCTGAAAACTTGGTCCATTAATCAAACACGCTTGCATGAATTAATATGAAACTCAGGACACATATAGATCTCATTGGGCCGAACAACTTTGTCCTGGTCAAGTTTTACGCCAGCCCAACAGGAAGTCGGCTATTATGGGTTGTTTGGAAAACGCTTGCTGTGGAATGTGAAATACTCCTCCTAGAAAATTCACTGTGTCCCCTCCAAACTCGGTGTGCATGTAGTCAAGACTTTGAGGATGCTAAATTGCGGACGGATTTTTGATATCTCGAACGGTTTGGCCGTGGCGAGGAATCGAATTTATGGCGAGAAAAGAGAAACACGAAGTGGAATAACTTCTGCATACATTAACTGATCTTGATGAAACTTCAGCAGTGTGTTCGTGGTAAGAGGCCGATCAGATGGATGTAACTATTGAGAGTCAAAGTTATAGCGCCACCAACTGGCAGCAGGAAGTGTGTCACTTTCAACATGCTTTTGACAAAACTGGGGGGGTAAGTTTTAACTACAGTAAAAAAAAAATTGTTTGTATATTGTTCTTATAAAGCTGGACAACTTTCTAATTTACTTTCATTAGCTCCAGCCATCAGGAAGTCAGATATTTTGGTCTGAATGTGGATTTTTTTGCAAAATCAGCCTCTGAATTTTTAGCCACTCCTCTTAAACTATTTATTTTATTCCCACCAAACTTTTTCAACATGATGAAAATACATTAAATATGCTAAATTGTGAACGGATAATAAATATCTCAAACGGTTTTGCTATGGCGAGGGATTAAAGTAATGTCCAAAAAGGAAACACTACAAGCCTCAAATCTTATAAAAATGTAATTATATACCATTTATTTCTATATAAAAGTATACAAATATCACAACTAAACCCATTTTATCCTGTTTTTAAAAAGAATTTTATTCTAATTTTATTCTAAAATTAAAAACAGTAAAGTAAAAAAACAAAAACAAGTCATACATAGGGCTATACTGCCCTCTTGTGTCCAAAAGCACATCAAAATAGTATATAAAACTTTTTACCAGGTAGGCCAATATTCTATTTAAAGATACATTTATTAGGTATGTGTCTGAGGATATTTTCCCACTGGTTATTCGGTTAATTGTAACTGTTTATTAACCTGTTGCATGAAATCTAGCGGTGGGAGAAAAAATTGATTCTTAGATGCATCGCGATCCGGACGTGGACGATTCTGAATCGATTCACAAATGTCAAAAAATCGATTCTCTAAAAAAATATTTTTCTAATAACGTAATATTGACGGAACGCAAAAGGCGGAACTCTAAGCGGACGTGCGTGCAGTCTGTGGCGCGCACATAACAGAGAAGTTTCTTTTGCTCACCAAGGCTGCATTTATTTGATTAAAAATACAAACAAAAACAGTAATATAGTAAAATATTATTCCAATTTAAACCAGCTGCTTTCTATTTTAATATATTTTAAACTGTTATTTATTCCTGTGATCAAAGCGGAGTCACTGTCACATAATCCTTCAGAAATTATTCTAATATGATGATTGATGCTCAAGAAACATTCATTATTATTTTAAATGTCGAAAACAGTTGTGTACAGTCTTTGATGAATAGAAAGTTCAAAAGAACAGCATTTATCTAAAATCTAAAGCTTTTGTAACATAACACTACCGCTCAAAAGTTTGGGGTTAGTAATAATTTAAATTTTATTTTGGGGGGAAAGAAATAAAATAAATCAATACTTTTATTTATGAAGGATGAGTTAAACTGATCAACAGTTACAGTAAAGACATTTATAATGTTAAAAAAATTATATTTGAAATAAATGCTGTTCTTTTGAACTTTACATTCATCAAAGCATTTTGAAAAAAAAATCTGTACACAACTGTTTTCAACATTGAAAATAATAATGAATATTTATTGAGCATCAATCATCATATTAGAATGATTTCTGAAGGATCATGTGACACTGAAGACTGGAGTAATGATGCTGAAAACTCAACTTTGATCACAGAAATTAATTACTATGTAAAATATTTTAAAATTGAAAACAGCTGTTTTAAATTGGAATAATATTTCACAATATTACAGTTTTTGTTTGTATTTTTAATCAAATAAATGCAGCATTGGTGAGCAGAAGAGACTTCTCCTAAAAACATTAAAAATCTTACTGACCCCAAACTTTTGAACGGTAATATATATATATATATATATATGTATGTGTGTGTATGTATGTGTATGTGTATGTGTATATATATATATATATATATATATATATTTATATATATATATATATATATATAAATATAGCTGCGAGCAGCGATGGAGGGCCAAAGCCGGCGGTACCGCCACCCCGGTGCCTTTAGGTAACTAAAGGTACCGGGGTTGCGGTGCCACCGGCTTGGGCCCGCAATCGCTGCTCGCAGCTATATTTATTATTATTATTATTAGGGCCCAAGCCCTGAAAGGGCGAAGGCCCTATTGTTTTCGGTAGGATTATTTATTATTATTATTAGGGCCCAAGCCCTGAAAGGGCGAAGGCCCTATTGTTTTCGGTAGGATTATTGTTTATTATTATTATTATTATTTTTAGGGCCCAAGCCCTGAAAGGCCCTATTGTTTCCGGTAGGATTATTTATTAGGGCCCAAGCCCTGAAAGGGCGAAGGCCCTATTGTTTTCGGTAGGATTATTAGGGCCCAAGCCCTGAAAGGGCGAAGGCCCTATTGTTTCCGGTAGGATTATTAGGGCCCAAGCCCTGAAAGGGCGAAGGCCCTATTGTTTTCGGTAGGATTATTATTATTAGGGCCCAAGCCCTGAAAGGGCGAAGGCCCTATTGTTTTCGGTAGGATTATTATTATTATTAGGGCCCAAGCCCTGAAAGGGCGAAGGCCCTATTGTTTTCGGTAGGATTATTTGTTATTATTATTATTATTTTTTTCTACTTCTCTGGCACTTTTGGGGCCCTTAACATGCTCGAAAACTCTTGAAACTTTGCACACGGGTCAGAACCCGCGGCCATCAGGGCCGGGCTGAAGCTGGTACCCGGGCGTGGCAGGGAGGCTCGACAGCGCCCCCTGTAACGGGGTCTGAAAACTTGGTCCATAAATCAAACACGCTTGCATGTAATAATATGAAACTCGGTACACATATAGATCTTATCGGGCCGAACAACTTTCGTGCTCTAAGTTTTACGCCAGCCCAACAGGAAGTCGACTATTATGGGTTGTTTGGAAACGCATGCTCAGGAATTTGAAACACTTCTCCTAGGGAATTCATCCAATCTCCTCCAAACTCGGTGTGCATGAAGTCAAGACATTGAGGATGAAAAATTGCCATTGGGATTGGGATTTTTGATATCTCGAACGGTTTGGCCGTGGCGAGGAAATGAATTTATGGTGAGAAAAGAGAGACACGAAGTGTTATAACTTCTGCATACATTAACTGATCTTGATGAAACTTCAGCAGTGTGTTTGTGGTAAGAGGCCGATCAGATGGATGTAACTATTGTGAGTCAAAGTTATAGCGCCACCAACTGTCAGCAGGAAGTGTGTCACTTTCAACATGCTTTTGACAAAAGTGGGGGGGTTAGTTTTACCAACAGTTACAAACATGAGTATATATATATTGGTCTCACCGAGCCGGACAACTTTCTAATTAACAGTCATTAGCTCAGAGCAAAAGAAAGTCAGATATTTTGGTTTGAATGTGGATTTTTTGGATATTTCAGACTCTGAGTTTTTAGCTACTCTTCCAAACTGGCTTATTTTATTCACACCAAACTTTTTAAAAATGATGAAAATACATTAAAGATGCTAAATTGTGAATGGATATTAAACATCTCAAATGGTTTTGCTATAGTGAGGGACTGAAGTAATGTACAAAAATTAAACACTAAAAGCCTCATCTTCTAAAAATGTAATTATACACCATTTATTTCTATAAAAGTATACAAATATCACAACCAAACTCATTTTATTCTTTTTTTTTTTAAATTTAATAATTATTTATAAGTTTAAAAATAGTAATTGTACTATTTAGTCTCATAAAAGTCCAGTCATACATAGGGCTATACTGCCCTCTTGTGTTCAAAATCAGGTAGGCCTATTGTATTTACATAAAAATATACTAGGTATGTGACGGTGAGAATATTTTACCACCGGTTAATCGACGTGTGACACCACTGGGGGCTTTTGAATCACAAAATTAAAAATGAAAGTAAAATATTTTCGTCCGCACTGACATTGATAGTGGTTGATAATAATAATAATAATTTGTTACATTTATATAGCGCTTTTTCTGAGACCTCAAAGCGCTTTACATAGATGGGGGAATCTCCTCAACCATCACCAATGTGCAGCATCCACTTGGATGATGCGACGGCAGCCATATTGCGCCAGAACGCCCACCACACACCAGCTTACTGGTGGAGAGGAGACAGTGATGAAGCCAATCAGTATATCAGTACATGGGGATGATTAGGAGGCCATGATGGATAGAGGCCAAGGGGCAAATTTTTAATGACCACAGAGAGTCAGGACCTCGGTTTAACGTCTCATCCGAAGGACGGTGCTCTTTTGGCAGTATAGTGTCCCCGTCACTACACTGGGGCATTAGGACTCACACAGACCACAGGGTGAGCGGTTGAGCGGGCGTTTCAAATGAATTCCAATGGAAGTAGGAATAAACTGAAAAACGTTCACTCTGTTCTGCTCGTTCCTTGTCGTGGATGCGCACCATGAATGCCCGTGCAGCCATGAGCATTTTAGTTTAATTTTAAAATTAGCGCCTTTCGGGGGGTGGATTGCTTGAAATTATTTTACAAAAGCACAATGTTGTGTCTTATTGCGACAGTACACAAATATAAGTTAACACTTTGCAGTTTGAATGTGGTCCTGTATAATGACGTATGTTTTTATGTGTCCACTGTTCCATCGCGCCCACGCCACACACACACACACACACACACACACACACACACACACACACACACACACACACACACACACACACACACACACACACACGGTTTACTATCTTTGTGGGGACTCTCCATAGACTTAATGGTTTTTATACTTTACAAACTGTATATTCTATCTCCTCACACTAACCCTACCCCTAAACCTACCCATTACAGAAAACTTTCTGCATTTTTACATTTCCAAAAAGATTCATTCTGTATGATTTCTAAGCTTGTTTACCCATGGGGACCTCTATTTAGGTCCCCACTGTGACACGAGTCCCCATGAGTCTGTGTGCATTCAGGTTGAAGTCCCCACCGGGATAGAAAAACATGAACACACATGCACACACACACACACACACACACACACACACACACACACACACACACACACACACACACACACACACACACACACACACACACACACAAACACACATTCCAGCATTGCAATCTTGACATCGCAGCCTGTTCATTATAGCCATATATATATATATATATATATATATATATATATTAAGGGTGTCACGATTTCGATTTTAAATCGAAATCGATCGAAATTAATGCTCAATCTCGATCATCGAATCAAAAAATGGAATCGTCGATGCTGCCACGCCCCATATGTCACGTCAGCTCGGCTTGCCTGTAATAGGTAAAACTCCTTTTCTCAAGAATATTGAAGCCTTTATTTTAAAACGCATTGCAGCTGCACAGCGAGAGCATCATAGCTCGTCTGAGCGAGCTGTTTGCCTGTGCTGCGGCAACTGCACGAACCTATGGCGAGTTAGCAGTGGCGTGCGGTCCAACGGGAGCGCTTGGCGCCCTGCCAACCTCGAGCGCGCCAATTTGGACGTGGCTGAAGTGTATACATTCAGAGAAAACTCGCTAAAGGACTTTAGGTTTAAATCGACTCAAGCGAAGTACCTGATATGAGCGAAATAGCACGGCAAGGCAACGCAGTACTCGTTCCCTTATCTCTAAGGGAACCGAGGTTACGCAAGTAACCAAGTACGTTCCCTCACGAGAACGTTCTCTCGTACTGCGATGCAAACGCTTTGGGAACCCAATTTAAAACGCCGTGCTATTCGCCTGTGACTGCTCTGAGGAGTCCAGGGAGCCCCGGGACTATAATAGGTAATAGGTTATATTGTTTAAGTTTCCAATTGACTTAAGATATAAGTTATTGTTACATTGTTGTTAATAAACGTTTTAAATTTGACAATGTAGTGTGTGGTACATTGCGAACAAAGGTCAGATATTATTATATTGCATAAAAGTCTAAAAATGGCATAGCTTGTGCTTTCAATTTTTTTTTTTTTTTAAAATCGAGAATCGAATCGAACCGTGACTTTAGAATCGAAAATGTAATCGAATCGAGGATTTGGAGAATCGTGACACCCTTAATATATAAATATATATATATATATATAAATATAGCTGCGAGCAGCGATGAAGGGCCAAAGCCGGCGGTACCGCCACCCCGGTGCCTTTAGGTAAAGGCACCGGGTTGCGGTGCCACCGGCTTGGGCCCGTAATCGCTGCTCGCAGCTATATTTATATATATATTTATTATTATTATTATTGTTGTTCAAGGGTTCGGGGGCTTTTGGGACCCTTAACAGACTCAAAAACTCATGAAACTTTGCACACAGGTCAGAACCCGCGGCCATTAGGGCCGGGCTGAAGCTGGTACTCGGGCGTGGCAGGGGGGCTCGACAGCGCCCCCTAGAACAGAATCTTAAATCTTGGACACATACAAGAACGTATTAGTATGAAACTCGGTACACATATAGATCTCATCGGGCCGAACTACTTTCGCACTCTAAGTTATTAGCTCTGCCCAACAGGAAGTCAGCTATTATGGGTTGTTTGAAAAACGCATGCTGTGGAATTTAATGTACTCCTCCTAGGGAATTGATCCGATCCCCATCAAACTCGGTCAGCATGAAGTCAAGACATTGAGGATGCTAAATTGCGGACGGATTTTTGATATCTCGAACGGTTTGGTCGTGGCGATGAAACGAATTTATAGCGAGAAAAGATAAACAGGAAGTGTGTTATAACTTCTGCATACATTAACTGATCTTGATGAAACTTCCGCAGTGTGTTCGTTGTAAGAGGCCGATCACATGGATGTGACTATTGTGAGTCAAAGTTATAGCGCCACCAACTGGCAGCAGGAAGTGTGTCACTATCAAAATGCTTTGAAATCACCCTCTTATTTTTACCCGATTTGCTTCAAACTTTATATGTATAATGTAGACACACGGCAGATGTAGACCTGTGAAAGGTTTATTGATATCTTAAATACTGTTGCCGTGGCAACGCATCAAACTTTAATATTCTTTTCAGATGCTTTTGAGACTCTTAACATACTTGAAATTGGATGAAACTCGACAGACACATCACATTTATTATCCAGTAGACATGTGCAAAGTTTCAGAAACGGGCGTGGTGAGGGGCTCAGTAGCGCCACCTTTAGTCATAAATGGGGGCTTAGTTTTAAGAAGAGTCACAAAAATCGTTATGTATATTGTTCTCATCAAGCCGGACAACTTTCTAATTTATAGTCATAAGCTGTGACCAACAGGAAGTGAGATATTTTGGTTTGAATGTGATTTTTTTGGAGAATTCTCTCCCTCTCTCTCTCTGCCTCTGCGTCTCTGTGTGTGTGAGGGGTGGGGGGATTTGTCTTTTGAGTGAGATTTGTTTAAAATTCCTGTTTTTCAAGGTTTCAGGGGCTTTTGGGGCCTTTAACGTGCTCGAAAACTCTTGAAACTTTGCACACAGGTCAGAACCCGCGGCCATCAGGGCCGGGCTGAAGCTGGTACCCGGGCGTGGCAGGGGGGCTCAACAGCGCCCCCTGGAACGGGATCCGAACACTTGTCCATAAATCAAACACACTTGCATGTAATGATATGAAACTCGGTACACATATAGATCTCATCGGGCCGAACAACTTTCGTGCTCTAAATTTTACGCCAGCCCAACAGGAAGTCGGCAATTATGGGTTGTTTGGAGAACGCTTGCTGTGGAATTTGAAACACTTCTCCTAGAGAATTAATTAAATCGCCACCAAACTCGGTGTGCATGAAGTCAAGACATTGAGGATGCTAAATTGCGGACGGATTTTTGATATCTCAAACGGTTTGGCCGTGGCGAGGACATGAATTTATGGCGAGAAAAGAGAAACACGAAGTGTTATAACTTCTGCACACATTAACTGATCTTGATGAAACTTCAGCAGTGTGTTCATGGTAAGAGGCCGGTCAGATGGATGTAACTATTGTGAGTCAAAGTTATAGCGCCACCAACTGGCAGCAGGAAGTGTGTCACTTTCAAAATGCTTTTGACAAAAGTGGGGGGGTTACTTTTACCCACAATTACAAAAATCAGTACGTATATTGGGCTCATCGAGCCGGACAACTTTCTAATTTACAGTCATTAGCTCCGAGCAACAGGACGTCAGATATTTTGGTTTGAATGTGGATTTTTTGGATATGTCAGACTCTTGAGTTTTTAGTTACTCCTCCTAAGTGGTTTATTTTATTCACACCAAACTTTTTCAACATGATAAAAATACATTAAAGATATATATATATATATATATATATATATATATATATATATATATATATATTATATATATATATAGCTGCGAGCAGTGATGAAGGGCCAAAGCCGGCGGCACCGCCACCCCGGTGCCTTTAGGTAACTAAAGGCATCAGGGTTGCGGTGCCACCGGCTTGGGCCCGTAATCGCTGCTCGCAGCTATATTTATTATTATTATTATTATTATTATTTTTCTTTCAACCTTTCGGGCACTTTTGAGACCCTTAACGTGCTCGAAAACTCTTGAAACTTCGCACACAGGTCAGAACCCGCGGCCATCAGGGCCGGGCTGAAGCTGGTACCCGGGCGTGGCAGGGGGGCTCAACAGCGCCCCCTTGAACGGGGTCCGAAAACTTGGTCCATAAATCAGACACGCTTGCATGTAATAATATGAAACTCGGTTCATATATAGATCTCATCGGGCCGAACAACTTTCGTACTTTTACTTTTTACGCCAGCCCAACAGGAAGTCAGCTATTAAAGGTTGTTTGGAAACGCATGGTCTGGTATTTGAAACACTTCTCCTAGAGAATTCACCCGATCGCCACCAAACGTCTCAGGTTACGACTGTAACCTATGTTCCCTGAGAACAGGGAACGAGACACTACGTCAGAATGACGCTATGGGGAACGCCTCAGGCGTGACAGGTGTCTGAAATCAAATATCATCTCACAGCAATCATGCTGACCGGCGACAGCCCTTGAATCATTAGCGTGAATGATTAACGTGCAACCTGCAAGTATAAAAGGGGCGCTTTGCAAACATGACAACATCCTATCGTCTGAAGGGACTGTTGCAGGCAGGCCCCGAGGCATGGCAGGAAGACGTAGTGTCTCGTTCCCTGTTCTCAGGGAACATAGGTTACAGTCGTAACCTGAGACGTTCCCTTTCGAAAGGGAACTCTACACTACGTCAGAATGACGCTATGGGGAACGATATACCAACGCCACCATGCTAAGGGGAGTGCATGCCAAAAGGCAGTGACAACTGTCAGAACCGGCAATTCAAATGAACGCTAGTACCACTCACCCCCAGGTCACACTGAGCTGTCAGTGACAGCACTCCCTACGGTCATAGCCCAAGCTAAATGACACCACAGAAAACCTCCATAAACATAGTTTAGTGAAAGGTCTACCTGGGCCTGCTCAAGGGCCAAGGACCACAACTTCAACTTCTTAGAAGGGGTCCCTTCTAGGGAATGTGGCTAGGGAACCTGAGGAACCCCAGCCAGTCACTATTCAGGGGAACGTGCCACCTGAAACGCCACCAGGCAGGCCTGACCTGGTGTCACTATATAAGACACTACAGTCTGGCCACTTCCTGTCTGTCCGAAGACAGAGCCTCTGGACACTTGCCTTTAGGAAGGCATCCAACCCGAGGGACTGTGAAGCAGGCAGTGAACCACTCGGACCGGATCTCAGAGACGGGATATCCTGGAGAGTATGACTCAGCATAGTGCTTTACAACCCTTGCCAGCGAGGGGAGTTTCTCTACTCAATCCACGGATCAACTCAGTGTTTGTGTTTCAAAACACTGAGGAGGCCTGTGAGGGCCTAAGGGCTGATCTAACTGGGAGGCCTCAAGAGAGGCCTACGACCGACTGACCAGACTCAGGAGACCACATACTCATACTGACCCTCAGTGAGGGGAGGACCATTAGATCTACCTGGTAGGCAACCAGGCTGTAGCAGGAAAAAGAGGTTCCAGGAGGGAACCCGTAGCAGAGAATAAAACTTGAGTCGAGCCAGGGCGCAAGCTCACCTTCGCTAGCTGCCTGATAAGGTCTGCTAAACTGAAAGTAAGCGGTCACTAGCTTACAAAAACCCAGCACCACTGTGAAACTACTCTCAGGGAGACCTGGAGAGGCCTTACTACCTGACAACCACAGTATGTGGGAGCTCACTTTCAGAGAGGCCTGGTGAAGCCTACTATCTGATAGCCACAGAACGTGGGAGCTCACTTTCAGAGAGGCCTGGGGAGGCCTACTACCTGACAACCACAGTATGTGGGAGCTCACCTTCAGAGAGGCCTGGTGAAGCCTACTATCTGATAACCACAAAACGTGAGAGCTCACTTTCAGGGAGGCCTGAAGAGGCCTACTACCTTAAAGACCATGCTAAGTGGAAACGCACAGTAAGTGGGAGCTAACCCTCCAGGGAGGCCTGGTAAGGCCTACTACATGACAACCACAGTATGTGGGAGCTCGACTTCAGGGAGGCCTAGTGAGGCCTACTACCTGATAACCACAGTGCATGGGAGTTCACTTACAAAGAGGCCTAGAGAGGCCTGCTACATGACAACCACAAAACATGGGAGCTCAACTTAAGGGAGGCCTAGTGAGGCCTACTACCTGATAACCACAGTGCATGGGAGTTCACTTACAGAGAGGCCTGGGGAGGCCTACTACCTGACAACCACAGTATGTGGGAGCTCACCTTCAGAGAGGCTTGGTGAAGCCTACTATCTGATAACCACAGAACGTGGAAGCTCACTTTCAGAGAGGCCTGGAGAGGCCTACTACCTGACAACCACAGTATGTGGGAGCTCACCTTCAGAGAGGCCTGATGAAGCCTACTATCTGATAACCACAGAACGTGGAAGCTCACTTTCAGAGAGGCCTGGAGAGGCCTACTACCTGACAACCACAGTATGTGGGAGCTCTCCTTCAGAGAGGCCTGGTGAAGCCTACTATCTGATAACCACAGAACGTGGGAGCTCAAGAAAAACCACATTAAGTGGAAACTCAAAGTATGATGGAACTCAACTCCAGGGAAGCCTGGTGAGGCCTACTACCAGAGAACCATGACATGAAGGAGCTTACTTTCAGGGAGGCCTGGAGAGGCCTACTACCTGAAAACCACAGCTGACAGTGGGCCAGACTGGCAGTCCAGTTGACTGTCTATGGGGCTTTGCCTTCAAGGAGGCCTTATGAGGCCTACTACCTGATAGTTCAACCTCAGGGCCACTTAGTACCACAGTATGAGGGATTCAGCCCTCAGGGAGGCCTAGTAAAGCCTACTACCTGATCCCCACAAAAAAATGTGGGAGCCCATCTTCAGGGAGGCCTGAAGATGCCTACTTCCTGAAACGGTCTAATCAGCTGGATGTGTACTGCTGCTGGGGACTCGCCTAACAGGGAGGCCCGGTCGAGCCTACTAGCTGATAGCGAGTCTTTCTGCTACTTTAATGAACACTGCTGGAACCATACTAATAAAAAACTTTCCTAAAGTTTTGACCTAGTGTATGCTCCACAATGTTGTGACCCACCTCCGAGGAGGCCTGTTAAGACCTACTACTCGGTAGTGAGTCTTCTGCCCGAACTACCAGGGCCAACCAACGAAGGTGAGCTGGCCTAGGAGCCCTATCTTAGGGGCTACCCGGTCAAGGAGGCCTGCTGGGGCCTACTACCTAACTGTGCAGCCTTCAAGGCAGAAAAACTGTTACTACAGCGCTTACAGCATCCTGGTACCTAACCACATCGCCAAAGGCAGTGTACTCAGCACAAAGCAAAACCCTCATAGCAGGGGAGTACAACATACGCCACTCTGCCTAGTGGAGGCCCCATTTCAAGGGGCCTACCTACTAAATGCATGGGCGTCAGCTCATGGCAATGCCCTGGCTTCAAGGGAGCGGAGTTCAAATACCGGAATGAAATGTAGTTAGAACTCCCTGCTCAACCGGAGCCATCGTGGTGTGAGGTAGATAATACAGAGCTGAGAATGGATTACTCAAAACTACCCCGCGTTTAGTGGGGGAGTAACACCATATGCCCCTGAAATGTTAGACAGGGAGCGGGCCTTCAAGTGGCTCCAAAGGGTAACAGGGATTTGTCCTGTGCCCAGCCTGGGGAAGCGGGGCTTGCTTGCAAGCCAACCAACCTTCACCCCTCGTTCGAGTGGTTCAGCTCAACGGGCTGAGTGGAGCCAGCTCTAGAGGCCTAATCCAAGTAGCTCTGTTCGGCAGGGTCTGGCAAACTATCACATCGCAGAGCGAAAGACAGCCTAACCCTGCCTGAAGGATCATACCTCAACTACCACCCTGCATTACTCTACCACCCCTGAATGCAGTGAAAGGGGCGGGCCTTGGCCAACAACTCCCATTTAAGGGAGGAGGCTGAAATCTAGGGGAGGAAGCCTAACACATAATGAATGTGGCAGCTATACTTAGCAGAACGCCTCCAACATCCCAAACCTAGCCTAGGCCAGCTACAGAGGCGGCCCGGGTTAGGGCCGACCTACAAGCATAGATCTACCTGAGAGCTCGGAGGAGCCACAGCCTACTTGATTGAGAGGCTGTAAAACACTCACCTACTGACACCTTACAGAGCTCAGGGGAGCGAAGTACTCAGGATACCAATGTCACAAACCAATAGGTAAGACATAAGATCTATCTGAAGCGCCAGCGTCAGTCTAAACCTAAAGCAAAAAAGTTCTTTTTTTTTTCTTAGGAAGACCAACTACTCTACCCCAGGGTGGCTAACAGCCCTGCGGCTAAAAAGAAATGAGCGGTGGCCCACCACGCATAAAAAATGTTATGACAGGAAGGCCATCACATACTCAAGACGGAAGCCAATTTTCCTTGAGCTTCTCGTTAGATCGTTCCAGCCACCAACTGGGGAGGCTTCAGGGCCCTGAAGTCTCCATACTTTACCTTTTTATTCTAAGAATGACCCCTAGGTCTATACAGGGAACAAGGCTTCTGTAGAGAGATACAAATAAGTGTTAGTTATACACACAAATTCTCCAAAAACCAAAAAAGTTCACCTGCGGCGTGCGGAGTGAAGACTTCACCAGAAAGGTCTCAACGAACCTGGGGTCCACCACTTTTACATGCCTAAAAGAG
The DNA here is from genome assembly GCA_022828995.1 of Vimba vimba. Classification (NCBI taxonomy): domain Eukaryota; kingdom Metazoa; phylum Chordata; class Actinopteri; order Cypriniformes; family Leuciscidae; genus Vimba; species Vimba vimba. The sequence continues at coordinate 15,601,934 of CM040831.1, forward strand.
GCACTCACATCAACCAGTTGCTACGGCGGGCCATCAGAACATAGTTCTCATCATAGGCCCAACCCCAGGACTGGTGTAACGCAAACGCCTGGGGAGTAAAGAAGAGGGAGAGGGCCGGTAGAAAAAGCCCTCCAGGGAGGTCATACCCTTACTTCCGCTGAGCGTTGCTCCGCTTGCGCTGAATGACCTCCCTTAAGTCCCTCTTCTTGCGGGAGGCTCGTCTTCTCTGCGTCCTACTCCTCCCTGGAGGGGGCGCACGAGAGGCAACACTAGACCTCTGGCCCTGTCTATGGTCCTCGGACCAAGACGGACCAGGTCCTCCCGCCTGCCTGGGCCGGGGCCCGGATCTTAGCGGTATACAAGTTTTAAATGCGGCTGAGCGCGCCTTCGCCTCCCTAAACTTTCCAACCACCGCCTCAACGGAGGTGCCGAAAAGTTTAGTGGGCGAAACTGGTGAATCAAGGAGAAGGGCCTTTTCCTTCTCCCCGATATCAGCCAAGTTGAGCCACAGATGCCTCTCCGTGGCCACCATCGCCGCCATCGACCGGCCGATCGCGGCAGCAGTCTGTTTAGTGGCCCGGAGAGACAAATCTGTGGTCCGGCGCAACTCAGCGACCGCCTCAGGGGACAGCCCCGTCCCCTGGTCGAGATCCCGCAGCAGATCAGCTTGGTAGGCTTGGAGCACTGCCATGGTGTGAAGGGCAGCACCAGCCTGACCTGCTGCCATGTACGCTCTGCCATTCAAGCGAGCCGTGACTTTAAGAGGCTTGGATGGCAGAGTCGGAGCTTTTAGTGTCGACGCCCGCCCAGATACGAGATAGTTCGCAAACGTCTCGTCAATGGGCGGCATCGACACATAACCATACTCCCCGATCCCCTCAACATCAGCGAAATTACCCCGCTGATGTCGATGAATACGGGCCGAGTATGGTTTCTCCCATGCCCTCTCGATCTCAGAATGAAGATCCGGAAGGAATGGGAGGCTCCGTTGAGCTGGTGGTCTATGTTCAGGGAGAAATCGATCGTCTAACCGGCCGCGAGCGATCTCTCCCTGAGCGCGCCGCCATGGCAACTGAAGCTTGTCAGTGGCGCGCTCCATAACTTCCACCAACTCAGCGTACATGGGGCAGGATGGCTGACGAGGTTGAGGATCTGATTCATCCTCCTCAGCCATCTCTTGCCCAGCCTGAAGAGCACTCGCTGCAGTATCAGTAGGAGAATCTTCTCCGTCATCCACCTGCAGCTCACTCTCGTCAGCCGATGACTCGTCGGAGAGGTGAACAACCCTCTCGAGACTGTCAGCGAGCTCCATCTGGGAGCCCCATGAAGCGCGTCGCCGCTCTGCCTCGGCACGAGCGGGACCCGATCCGCGAGGACCAGATGCTGAACTCTCTCCCCTCGAGAAGAGAGCCAGACGAGAGCGGAGCGTTCTCATAGGAAAACACTCACAGTTTGCACAGGATGCTCCCTCGAGAGCATCCCGTGCGTGCTCTTCACCCAGACAGTACACGCACATCTCGTGAGTGTCACCCGGCGACAAATATCTTGGGCACGGGTCAACACATTTGACAAATTTCTTAGGACTTGCCTTGGACGTGCGTTTCATTTCCTTGCTGGAGTAGACGTTTTTAATTACAGACAAAAACAGTCCCTGAAGACGAAAAGATGTTGTCATGTTTGCAAAGCGCCCCTTTTATACTTGCAGGTTGCACGTTAATCATTCACGCTAATGATTCACGGGCTGTCGCCGGTCAGCATGATTGCTGTGAGATGATATTTGATTTCAGACACCTGTCACGCCTGAGGCGTTCCCCATAGCGTCATTCTGACGTAGTGTAGAGTTCCCTTTCGAAAGGGAACTCGGTGTGCATGAAGTCAAGGCATTGAGGATGAAAAATTGCCAGGGGATTTTTGATATCTCGAACGGTTTGGCCGTGGCGAGGAAACGAATTTATGGCGAATAATGAAAACAGGAAGTGTGTTATAACTTCTGCATACATTAACTGATCTTGATGAAACTTCAGCAGTGTGTTCGTTGTAAGAGGCCGATCACATGGATGTGACTATTGTGAGTCAAAGTTATAGCGCCACCAACTGGCAGCAGGAAGTGTGTCACTTTCAAAATGCTTTGAAATCACCCTGTTATTTTTATCCGATTTGCTTCAAACTTTATGTGTATAATGTAGACACACGGCAGATGTAGACCTGTGAAAGGATTATTGATATCTTAGATACTGTTGCCGTGGCAACGCATCAAACTTTATTATTCTTTTTTGATGCTTTTGAGACTCTTAACATACTTGAAATTGCATGAAACTCGACAGACACATCACACTTATTAGCCAGTAGACATGTGCAAAGTTTCAAAAACGGGCGTGGTGGAATGGCTCAGTAGCGCCACCTTTAGTCAAAAATGGGGGCTTAGTTTTTCCTAGAATCACAAAAATCGGTATGTATATTGTTCTCATCGAGCCGGACAACTTTCTAATTTACACTTAATAGCTCAAAGCAACAGAAAGTCAGATATTTTGGTTTGAATGTGATTTTTTTGGAGAATTTTCTCTCTCTCTCTGTCTCGGAGTGTGTGAGGGGTGGGGGTGATTTGACAGTTGAGTGAGATATTACTTTTTCATTTGTTTTTCAAGGTTTCTGGGGCTTTTGGGTCCCTAAACGTGCTCGAAAACTCTTGAAACTTTGCACACAGGTCAGAACCCGCGGCCATCAGGGCGGGGCTGAATCTGGTAGCCGGGCGTGGCAGGGGGGCTCAACAGCGCCCCCTTGAACGGGGTTCTAAAACTTGGTCCATATATCAAACACGCTTGCATGAATTAATTTGAAACTCGGTACACATATAGATCTCATCGGGCCGAACAACTTTCGTGCTCTAAGTTTTACGCCAGCCCAACAGGAAGTCGGCTATTTAGGGTTGTTTGGAAACGCTTGCTGTGGAATTTAATGTACTCCTCCTAGGAAATACATCGATTCGTCTCCAATTTCGGTCAGCGTGAAGTCAAGGCATTGAGGATGCTAAATTGCGGACGGATTTTTGATATCTCGAACGGTTTGGCCGTGGCGATGAAACGAATTTATAGCGAGAAAAGATAAACAGGAAGTGTGTTATAACTTCTGCATACATTAACTGATCTTGATGAAACTTCCGCAGTGTGTTCGTTGTAAGAGGCCGATCACATGGATGTGACTATTGTGAGTCAAAGTTATAGCGCCACCAACTGGCAGCAGGAAGTGTGTCACTTTCAAAATGCTTTGAAATCACCCTCTTATTTTTACCCGATTTGCTTCAAACTTTATGTGTATAATGTAGACACACGGCAGATGTAGACCTGTGAAAGGTTTATTGATATCTTAAATACTGTTGCCGTGGCAACGCATCAAACTTTAATATTCTTTTCAGATGCTTTTGAGACTCTTAACATTCTTGAAATTCGATGAAACTCGACAGACACATCACATTTATTATCCAGTAGACATGTGCAAAGTTTCAGAAACGGGCGTGGTGAGGGGCTCAGTAGCGCCACCTTTAGTCAAAAATGGGGGCTTAGTTTTAAGTAGAGTCACAAAAATCGTTATGTATATTGTTCTCATCAAGCCGGACAACTTTCTAATTTATAGTCATAAGCTGTGACCAACAGGAAGTGAGATATTTTGGTTTGAATGTGATTTTTTGGAGAATTCTCTCCCTCTCTCTCTCTGCCTCTACGTCTCTGTGTGTGTGAGGGGTGGGGGGATTTGTCTTTTGAGTGAGATTTGTTTAAAATTCCTGTTTTTCAAGGTTTCAGGGGCTTTTGGGGCCTTTAACGTGCTCGAAAACTCTTGAAACTTTGCACACAGGTCAGAACCCGCGGCCATCAGGGCCGGGCTGAAGCTGGTACCCGGGCGTGGCAGGGGGGCTCAACAGCGCCCCCTGGAACGGGATCCGAACATTTGTCCATAAATCAAACACACTTGCATGTAATGATATGAAACTCGGTACACATATAGATCTCATCGGGCCGAACAACTTTCGTGCTCTAAATTTTACGCCAGCCCAACAGGAAGTCGGCAATTATGGGTTGTTTGGAGAACGCTTGCTGTGGAATTTGAAACACTTCTCCTAGAGAATTAATTAAATCGCCACCAAACTCGGTGTGCATGAAGTCAAGACATTGAGGATGCTAAATTGCAGACGGATTTTTGATATCTCAAACGGTTTGGCCGTGGCGAGGACACGAATTTATAGCGAGAAAAGAGAAACACGAAGTGTTATAACTTCTGCACACATTAACTGATCTTGATGAAACTTCAGCAGTGTGTTCGTGGTAAGAGGCCGATCAGATGGATGTGACTATTGTGAGTCAAAGTTATAGCGCCACCAACTGGCAGCAGGAAGTGTGTCACTTTCAAAATGTTTTTGACAAAAGTGGGGGGGTTAGTTTTACCCACAATTACAAAAATCAGTACGTATATTGGTCTCATCATGCCGGACAACTTTCTAATTTACAGGCATTAGCTGCAACCAACAGGAAGTCAGATATTTTGGTCTGAATATGGATTTTTTGTTAAATCAGCCTCTGAGTTTTTAGTTACTCCTCCTAAAAGGTTTATTTTATTCCCACCAAACTTTTTCAACATGATAAAAATATATTAATGATGCTAAATTGTAAATGGATATTGAATATCTCAAACGGTTTTGCTATGGCGAGGGATTAAATTAATGTCAAAAAGGAAGCAGGAAACATCTCATAACTTCTAAAAATGTAATTATACACCATTTATTTTTATATAAAATTATACAAATATTAGAACTAAACCTATTTTATTCTGTTTTTGCAATTCAAGAAGTATGAAAAAGTTAAAAACAGGCTATTTAGTGCTATTTGGTTCAACAAAAAAGCAAACATAGGGCTATACTGCCCTCTTGTGTCCAAAAGGATATCAAAATAGTATATAAAACGTTTTACTAGGTAGGCCTATTGTATTTAAATATAAATTTATTAGGTATATGACTGTGAGGATATTTTCCCATTGGTTAATCGACGTGTGACACGAGCGGGTGCTTTTAAATCGCTAACTATAGTATACTATATACTAGTAAAATACAGACGTCCGCACAGACATTGATAATGGTGCGGAGTAGAGCGAGCATTTTCGATGTATTCCTATGGATGTAGGAATTAACTAAAACATTTTATTTATGTTTTTGTGTCCACTGTTCAACCGCATCCGCGTCACACACACACACACACATTCCAGAATTGCAATCTTGACATCGCAGCCTGTTCATTATAGCCCTAATACAATATAATAATAAAAATAGTCAACCTAACATAAACGAATTACACTGCTCTGTTTAAATAGTCAGTAGTACAATTTGTACCATTCACATAAAGCAGAGCTCCACTGTGATGTTTCCAAGCACATTTTTGCGCGTGTGAAGAGGATGATTTTTTCCATCGATATTGGAACACGAGTGAAGTACAAAGCCTATAATAAAGAATAGTTTAGCATCCAAATACATTGCAAATATTGAAACATTTTGATTCTAATGAGAGGGTTACGTGAGACCAACACTGCTTACTTTCGTTTTTATTTTTACATTAAATTTAAAGGATTTGTTGTGGAAAAATTAGAGAATATCATAAAATCAGAATAAGGTAAGACAAGTAATATTTTCTGTCTTATATACATATATATATATACGTGTGTATATATATATATATTTATATATATATGTATATGTATGTGTGTGTGTGTGTGTGTGTGTGTGTATATATATATATATATATAGATAGATAGATAGATAGATAGATAGATATTTATATACATATATATATATATATATATATATATATATATATATATATATATATATATATATATATATATATATGTGTGTGTGTGTGTATATATATATAAATATAGCTGCGAGCAGCGATGGAGGGCCAAAGCCGGCGGTACCGCCATCCCCGGTGCCTTTAGGTAACTAAAGACTCCGGGGTTGCGGTGCCACCGGCTTGGGCCCGTAATCGCTGCTCGCAGCTATATTTATTATTATTATTATTATTTTGTCAACCTTTCGGGCACTTTTGGGGCCCTTAACATGCTCAAAAACTCTTGAAACTTTGCACACATGTCAGAACCCGCGGCCATCAGGGCCGGACCGAAGCTGGTACCCGGGCGTGGCAGGGGGGCTCGACAGCGCCCCCTGGAACGGGATCCGAACACTTGTCCATAAATCAAACACGCTTGCATGTAATAATATGAAACTCGGTACACATATAGATCTCATCGGGCCGAACAACTTTCGTGCTCTAAGTTTTACGCCAGCCCAACAGGAAGTCGGCTATTATGGGTTGTTTGGAAACGCATGCTGTGGAATTTGATGTACTCCTCCTAGGAAATTCATCCATTCGCCTCCAAACTTGGTCAGCATGAAGTCAAGACATTGAGGATGCTAAATTGCGGACGGATTTTTGATATCTCGAACGGCTTGGCCGTGGCGAGGAAACGAATTTATGGCTAATAAGGGACACAGGAAGTGTGTTATAACTTCTGCATACATTAACTGATCTTGATTAAACTTCAGCAGTGTGTTCGTTGTAAGAGGCCGATCGCACAGATGTGACTATTGTGAGTCAAAGTTATAGCGCCACCAACAGGCAGCAGGAAGTACATCACTTTCAAAATGCTTTGAAATCACTGTCTTATTTTTACCCGATTTGCTTCAAACTTTATGTGTACAATGTAGACACACGGCAGATGTAGACCTGTGAAAGGATTATTGATATCTTAGATACTGTTGCCGTGGCAACACATCAAACTTTAATATTATTTTTTGATGCTTTTGGGACTCTTAACATACTTGAAATTGCATGAAACTCGACAGACACATCACATTTATTAGCCAGTAGACATGTGCAAAGTTTCAGAAACGGGCGTGGTGGAATGGCTCAGTAGCGCCACCTTTAGTCAAAAATGGGGGCTTAGTTTTTCCTAGAATCACAAAAATCGGTATGTATATTGTTCTCATCGAGCCGGACAACTTTCTAATTTACACTTATAAGCTCCAACCAACAGGAAGTCAGATATTTTGGTTTGAATGTGGATTTTCTGAAGAATTTTCTCTCTCTCTCTGTGTGTCTGTGTGTGTCTGTGTGTGTGTGTGGGGGGGGTTGTCTATTCCATTTAATCTTTGTTTTTCAAGGTTTTAGGGGCTTTTGGCGCACTTAACGTGCTCATAAACACTTGAAACTTTTCACACAGGTCAGAACCCACGGTCATCAGGGCCGGGCTGAAGCTGGTACACGGGCGTGGCAGGGGGGCACAACAGCGCCCCCTTGAACACGGTCTGAAAACTTGGTCCATATATCAAACACGCTTGCATGAATTAATATGAAACTCGGTACACATATAGATCTCATCGGGCCGAACAACTTCCGCACTCTAAATTATTAGCTCCGCCCAACAGGAAGTCTGCTATTATGGGTTGTTTGAAAAACGCATGCTGTGGAATTTGAAACACTCATCCTAGAGAATTCATCCAATCCCCACCAAACTCGGTCAGCATGAAGTCAAGGCATTGAGGATGCTAAATTGCGGACGGATCTTTGATATCTTGAACGGTTTGGCCGTGGCGAGGAAATGAATTTATGGCGAGAAAAGAGAGACACGAAGTGTTATAACTTCTGCATACATTAACTGATCTTGATGAAACTTCAGCAGTGTGTTTGTGATAAGAGGCCGATCAGATGGATGTAACTATTGTGAGTCAAAGTTATAGCGCCACCAACCGGCAGCAGGAAGTGTGTCACTTTCAACATGCTTTTGACAAAAGTGGGGGGGTTAGTTTTACCAACAGTTACAAACATGAGTATATATATTGGTCTCACCGAGCCGGACAACTTTCTAATTAACAGTCATTAGCTCAGAGCAAAAGAAAGTCAGATATTTTGGTTTGAATGTGGATTTTTTGGATATTTCAGACTCTGAGTTTTTAGCTACTCTTCCAAACTGGCTTATTTTATTTACACCAAACTTTTTCAAAATGATGAAAATACATTAAAGATGCTAAATTGTGAACGGATATTAAACATCTCAAATATTTGTGCTATAGTGAGGGACTGAAGTAATGTACAAAAATTAAACACTAAAAGCCTCATCTTCTAAAAATGTAATTATACACCATTTATTTCTATAAAAGTATACAAATATCACAACCAAACTCATTTTATTCTTTTTTTTTTTTTAAATTTAATAATTATTTATAAGTTTAAAAATAATAATTGTACTATTTAGTCTCATAAAAGTCAAGTCATACATAGGGCTATACTGCCCTCTTGTGTTCAAAATCAGGTAGGCCTATTGTATTTACATAAAAATATACTAGGTATGTGACGGTGAGAATATTTTACCACCGGTTAATCGATGTGTGACACCGCTGGGGGCTTTTGAATCGCAAACTTAAAAACGAAAGTAAAATATTTTCGTCCGCACTGACATTGATAGTGGTTGATAATAATAATAATAATTTGTTACATTTATATAGCGCTTTTTCTGAGACCTCAAAGCGCTTTACATAGATGGGGGGAATCTCCTCAACCACCACCAATGTGCAGCATCCACTTGGATGATGCGACGGCAGCCATATTGCGCCAGAACGCCCACCACACACCAGCTTACTGGTGGAGAGGAGACAGTGATGAAGCCAATCAGTATATCAGTACATGGGGATGATTAGGAGGCCATGATGGATAGAGGCCAAGGGGCAAATTTGGCCAGGATGCCGGGGTTACACCCCTACTCTTTTTCGAAGGACATCCTGGGATTTTTAATGACCACAGAGAGTCAGGACCTCGGTTTAACGTCTCACCCGAAGGACGGTGCTCTTTTGGCAGTATAGTGTCCCCGTCACTACACTGGGGCATTAGGACTCACACAGACCACAGGGTGAGCGGTTGAGCGGGCGTTTCAAATTCCTATGGAAGTAGGAATAAACTGAAAAACGTTCACTCTGTTCTGCTCGTTCCTTGTCGTGGATGCGCACCATGAATGCCCGTGCAGCCATGAGCATTTTAGTTTAATTTTAAAATTAGCGCCTTTCGGGGGGTGGATTGCTTGAAATTATTTTACAAAAGCACAATGTTGTGTCTTATTGCGACAGTACACAAATATAAGTTAACACTTTGCAGTTTGAATGTGGTCCTGTATAATGACGTATGTTTTTATGTGTCCACTGTTCCATCGCGCCCACGCCACACACACACACACACACACACACACACACACACACACACACACACACACACACACACACACACACACACACACACACACACAGACACGGTTTACTATCTTTGTGGGGACTCTCCATAGACTTAATGGTTTTTATACTTTACAAACTGTATATTCTATCTCCTCACACTAACCCTACCCCTAAACCTACCCATTACAGAAAACTTTCTGCATTTTTACATTTCCAAAAAGACTCATTCTGTATGATTTCTAAGCTTGTTTACCCATGGGGACCTCTATTTAGGTCCCCACTGTGACACGAGTCCCCATGAGTCTGTGTGCATTCAGGTTGAAGTCCCCACCGGGATAGAAAAACATGAACACACATGCACACACACACACACACACACACACACACACACACACACACACACACACACACACACACACACATTCCAGCATTGCAATCTTGACATTGCAGCCTGTTCATTATAGCCATATATATATATATATATATATATATATATATATATATATATATATATATATATATATATATAAATATAGCTGCGAGCAGCGATTACGGGCCAAAGCCGGCGGTACCGCCACCCCGGTGCCTTTAGGTAAAGGCACCGGGGTTGCGGTGCCACCGGCTTGGGCTGTAACGTATATTTCTTTTTGCAATCGCTCTGTCAAATTCCTTGACTTCACTAAAATAAAAGATGAATGCCATTGTCAAAAATATTGTGTAATAATATATATATATATATATATATATATATATATATATATATATATATATATATATATATATATATTTACAGTGAGGAAAATAAGTATTTGAACACCCTGCTATTCTGCAAGTTCTCCCACTTGGAAATCATGGAGGGGTCTGAAATTGTCATCGTAGGTGCATGTCCACTGTGAGAGACATAATCTAAAAAAAAAATCCAGAAATCACAATATATGATTTTTTAACTATTTATTTGTATGATACAGCTGCAAATAAATATTTGAACACCTGTCTATCAGCTAGAATTCTGACCCTCAAAGACCTGTTAGTCTGCCTTTAAAATGTCCACCTCCACTCCATTTATTATCCTAAATTAGATGCACCTGTTTGAGGTCGTTAGCTGCATAAATACACCTGTCCACCCCATACAATCAGTAAGAATCCAACTACTAACATGGCCAAGACCAAAGAGCTGTCCAAAGACACTAGAGACAAAATTGTACACCTCCACAAGGCTGGAAAGGGCTACGGGGAAATTGCCAAGCAGCTTGGTCAAAAAAGGTCCACTGTTGGAGCAATCAATAGAAAATGGAAGAAGTCAATCTGTCAATCTCCCTCGGACTGGGGCTCCATGCAAGATCTCACCTCGTGGGGTCTCAATGATCCTAAGAAAGGTGAGAAATCAGCCCAGAACTACACGGGAGGAGCTGGTCAATGACCTGAAAAGAGCTGGGACCACCGTTTCCAAGGTTACTGTTGGTAATACACTAAGACGTCATGGTTTGAAATCATGCATGGCACAGAAGGTTCCTCTGCTTAAACCAGCACATGTCAAGGCCCGTCTTAAGTTTGCCAATGACCATTTGGATGATCCAGATGAGTCATGGGAGAAAGTCATGTGGTCAGATGAGACCAAAATAGAACTTTTTGGTCATAATTCCACTAAACGTGTTTGGAGGAAGAAGAATGATGAGTACCATCCCAAGAACACCATCCCTACTGTGAAGCATGGGGGTGGTAGCATCATGCTTTGGGGGTGTTTTTCTGCACATGGGACAGGGCGACTGCACTGTATTAAGGAGAGGATGACCGGGGCCATGTATTGCAAGATTTTGGGGAACAACCTCCTTCCCTCAGTTAGAGCATTGAAGATGGGTCGAGGCTGGGTCTTCCAACATGACAATGACCCGAAGCACACAGCCAGGATAACCAAGGAGTGGCTCTGTAAGAAGCATATCAAGGTTCTGGCGTGGCCTAGCCAGTCTCCAGACCTAAACCCAATAGAGAATCTTTGGAGAGAGCTCAAACTCCGTGTTTCTCAGCGACAGCCCAGAAACCTGACTGATCTAGAGAAGATCTGTGTGGAGGAGTGGGCCAAAATTCCTCCTGCAGTGTGTGCAAACCTGGTGAAAAACTACAGGAAACGTTTGACCTCTGTAATTGCAAACAAAGGCTACTGTACCAAATATTAACATTGATATTCTCAGGTGTTCAAATACTTATTTGCAGCTGTATCATACAAATAAATAGTTAAAAAATCATACATTGTGATTTCTGGATTTTTTTTTATAGATTATGTCTCTCACAGTGGACATGCACCTACGATGACAATTTCAGCCCCCTACATGATTTCTAAGTGGGAGAACTTGCAAAATAGCAGGGTGTTCAAATACTTATTTTCCTCACTGTATATATATATATATATTTTTTTTTTTTTTTTTTTTTTTGCAAATGCAAATTACAAGCATACCTAGGGTGATAAGTAGGGCCACAGAGGAACACCTCCTCAGCCTCCTGCCAGAATAATGCCTGCATCTCACATAGGCCATGAATGATGGCCTGTCCATATAAATAAATAAATTAATATATAAAACATTTCAGTCAATACAAATTAAAAGAAGGAACCCAAACAAAAGGCCAAATGACACATTCTAGCTCACATTTTAATATAGACTGGTTAATATATAGTGAAGGCATAGTAAATTTGATTATTAGGCAATTGTATGAGTTGTAAATGGCTGGCAACAACTTCATATCACAGTTAAATTAATATTGATTAATTTTAATACTTACGTTTTATAAGAACTAATTTAAGTAGGCCTAGTCTACATAAATTATATAAAGTAAAATAATTACTCCGGCATTACTTAACCCCCAGAGGTCGACGGTATCGCCGGCGATACCAGCTCGCTTTTTTTTTATCAGTGTAAAAGAAACTCATAAATTCTTTGTTGACTTTGATTTTCCATTGGAGTTTCATACATCAATCGATTCTGTTAAATGTGTATTATTTTTGTGTATACTCACAATAAAAACAAAGTGTGGTGCTTTTTGCCAAATAAAGAAAAATAAACACGAAGCGAGTTCTGCCTTCTCTCTGTCCGTGTAGTCCATTCTGAAACACGTCCGAAAATGAATCATAACTCATCGAATACTTCTCACACAGACACGTGAGTTATGTCTTTATGAAGCTTGAAATCTCTTCTTTTAAATGAAGTAATTTATATAAAAAACAAATGTTTTCAACTCATGTAATCCGTTTGAAAGCAAGGAGAGGTACCGTTTTTCCTTCTGCCTCATTATCTTTATAATCAGCTGCGGCCGCCCCGCCCCCGGCGCGATTCACATGTAAATAGTTTAGGTGATCTAGTATGCAACGCATACGCCCCCGATCAATGCCATAAAAACACAGTTTCTATCAGACTTACTGATAGTTCATCGCGTTTTGAGTATGGCACGCTTCTCCGGTAATGAAGACGCCATTCAGATGATTCTGGACAGCGAGGAAGAATGCATGATACCGGGTTGTTTCCTCAGAGGAAGATTGTAACTCAGACGACGAACGGCAGCATATTGAAGAGCGAATTCCGCCGAGGACACAATTTCGGAGTAAGTTTTACTTAAAAGTCTTTTGTCTTTTATTTTTCGTGTTCGCATTTATGAGGAAAAAAACAATATTACGTGACAGTTCTCCATTATGGACGCGAGCGCTCTAAGCACTAAAAGACTTTCAAACATTCACAGAGACCTCAAAACAGAAAGTACAAATCCTTTCTTTAAAACGAATTTCGTTTTGTATCAATTGTATCTTAATTTTAATATTTTTTTCATTAACAAATTTCCTGGATTTAAAGTAAATATAGGCTAGCTAGCAATCACAACATAAGGTCTGAACTGGAGATCATCATGAACCAGACCGTACTCGCCTCACATGTCTAAAAAAATTTGAAATATATTTACAGAAAGCTGGTTCTAAACAAAACCATCCAAAACAAAAAAACTATGTAGCCTAATATCTATGTGCATTTCTCCAGTGCGTTCACTAGCCTACTGCGAAGATCGCGAGTCAATAGCCTATGTCAACTTCATCTTTGCCAGAAGCTGTATTCAAAGTAATGAATACATAGATAAAATGTAGGCCTATAATCTTTTTTTTTTTTTACAAAGAAAGAGTACACTTGAAATATTGTTGAAATTGTAATTATTGTTGTTGCAACCTTTTTAATAAAATAACAAAACATATTTACAAGATAGATGTAAGCAAAATCTTAAATGGTCAATATAAGTCTTCTTCTAAATATATCTTTTGTCCTTGCATTGTGGCTCAGTCAGTTTCACACCTGAGTGAATGGCTCATCATTATGCAGAGTGGGTAGGACAATGTATTTCTCAGGTGTAAACCACTCCTCGTTCACGCCCCCCTCGCATATTGGCTTTCCAAGCAAAACCTGTTTTACATCAATTCAAATCAATGTATGGTTTTATGTGAACGATAAAGCAAGACTATTTTCACATAATTTTGAAGAAAAAACTATAGGCGAGGACATCCATTAGTCAAAAGTCTTATTGCCACATATTTAGTATGTGTTTTGTGGCCTTATTTCTGCAACTTTCATTTTTATTTTTTCCAATAACCACGCATAAACATTATTCTCTTAAAAATTCAAACATATACATGCATGTTGATCAGATATTTTGGTAGCCCTGTTTGTGCTATATAGAGTGAATTTACACCTTTGCCATTAACATGTTTATAAATAACTGAAAAAAGCACATATGTCAGAGCATGTCAGAACACCTCCAGGGCCCAGAAAACAGCTCAGACTCCAGAGGGTTAATTCAATTTATAGTTTTTGGAGAAAAGGTCCGGTAATTAAAAAAAGGTCAAAAGGTAAATTTGATTAAATAATTAATGATGACATTCTTTGATATTAACACACTTAATGTATTTAATTGGTCTACTTTAATGTAAACTAATTTTAATACAATTTTTACAATGGCTTGTCTACAAAAAGTTCAAGGTTAAAGGCTAACAGCTATCAAAATATTTTTTAATATTTTGATATTTTTTAAAAAAAGGCGAAAAAACATACATTAATGGCTCAAATTTTGTTACAAACTATCTTTACAAATATTAAATGGACTATTCATATGTTGGTGTATCGATGAGATATAAAGTAGTTTGATTAAAAAAGAAATCGAATGAGTATGATTCGCTAAATAAAATTGATGATACTCGCGTTTCGGCTTAAGTTCTTTAAATATTTATCCGATTGATAGGAGGCGCTGTCTCGAAAAACGAGGGGTCTGAGAATGCGGGACTCTGGGTGCGGGACTGTAGATGCAGGCTACGAGTCTGCAGCTTCATAATGTTGGAAAATGTAGCATGCGTCTTTACATTTTCCATCTGTTTTAAGAAAGATCAGTTGAACACACACCTCAAAAGACCTAAAACAAGCTTTCGTAGACTTGTTATAACGTTACGCTTACGTTAACGCTTACTACTCACATTTTCAGTGTTTTGCCTCCAGCTCTCGCCAGTTAACTGAACATTTAAAATGCTAACGTTAGCTTGAAAACTGTAACGTAAACTTAACACAAATGTAATATAAAATATCGTTCACATGTAGACTCTTACCTCAGCCGGTGATAGGTTGGCATGATGTCCGCTTTGACGAACCAGGCTCACTGAAAAGGGCGTTATTTCCGAAGAATCCAAACCACTGATCTATTGTAATTATAAAACGAAAATACCGTTTTTCTGTTTTTTGTTTCAAAACGAACACACACCTCAAAAGACCTAAAACAAGCTTTCGTAGACTTGTTATAACGTTACGCTTACGTTAACGCTTCATACTACTCACATTTTCAGTGTTTTGCCTCCAGCTCTCGCCAGTTAACTGAACATTTAAAATGCTAACGTTAGCTTGAAAACTGTAACGTAAACTTAACACAAATGTAATATAAAATATCGTTCACATGTAGACTCTTACCTCAGCCGGTGATAGCTAGCCCTTTTCAGTGAGCCTGGTTCGTCAAAGCCCTAGGTTGGCATGATGTCCGCTTTGACGAACCAGGCTCACTGAAAAGGGCGTTATTTCCGAAGAATCCAAACCACTGATCTATTGTAATTATAAAACGAAAATACCGTTTTTCTGTTTTTTGTTTCAAAACGAAAAACCAAATAACCGTTTCTCGTGTCAGAATCAAAAAACGAAAAACCAATTAAAAACGGCCCGTTTTTCGTTTTTGGCTATCATTTTATCGTTATTCCTTTGTGAACAAAGAATGAAGAGAGTCTTTGAACTTCAGTCAATTCTTTTTTAGTTTATAAACCAAAAACGGAAGTCACCCCTTTATTCGTTTTTTCAAAAAGGCGCAAGATAACTTCTGTTAACAAAAACATAAATAAAAAAGTGTTTAATATAAGTGACTATGGGCCCTATTTTAACGATCTGAAACGCAAGTGTCAAAGCGCAAAGCGCAAGTAACTTTGTGGGCGTGTCTTGGCGCTGTTGCTATTTTCCCGGCGGGATAAATGACTCTTGCGCCAGGCGCAAATCTAAAATGGGTTGGTCTGAAGAGCTTCATTATTCATAGGTGTGGTTTGGGCGTAACGTGAAATAAACCAATCAGAGCGTCATCTCACATTCCCTTTAAGAGCAGGCGCGCTTGTTCTAAAGCGGATTCCTATTATAACGGCGGATTTGCCAGGCGCGCGCCAGGAGCGGTTCTATCTATCTATCGTAATAATGTATGATTTGCAAAAATGAAAACTGCTGCTTCTGTGTAGATGAGAGAATCAAAGTGTATGCTCGTTGTGCACACGCTACATTGATTATGGCCAAGCATGCGCCCTTAAAATAGCATATGAATAACATGCGCAACGCGCCACTGACTTTAAACTATTTTTTCCTGGTTAGTGGCGCAATTGTTTTCTAAACCTGCAAAATAGCATGAAGGAACGTTTGCGCCGGAACACGCCTCCTTTTTTGCGCTGAACCGCTCAGGGAGCGCAAGTTCATTCCCTAGTTTAGCGACGTGTTTCTGTGGAGGGAAAAGCGCGCTTTGCGCGGGTGCAAAATAGGAATGATACATGCGTCGCTGTACAAAGTCAATTGCGCTGGGTGCAAGATAGGGCCCTTTGTCTTTGTTTTATTGTTTTTAATCAAATAATTGTGAACCACAAACTGAGCCTTCCAAATATATTTTATTTATTTGTTATAATATGGGTATTTTATAATACAGCATAAATAAAAACAAACACACGTAATATGTATGCCTTTAGGCAAAACACCACAGTTTCTTGGTTTTGTTTGTGTGAACTTTTATCCCCAACCATATTTCTTCATGGGCTCCACGCCAGGGGTCACGCTCAGCACCCCTACTTCCCATGGTACTAACTGTAATTAACAGTATGCTGACCCAGTTTATATGTCAGGTCCGTAGCCAGCCAATTGAAAGGGGGGGTTCTTTTTTTTCAAAAAGTGGACCTTTTTTCAGTTTTTCTCCTCCTTTTGTATTTAATTATGAGGTTCAAATATTTTAGGTGCATCAAAAAGCGATGCTCGTTCTGATACCATTGTTGTCAAATTTCTTTGGTGGCTTATCCCAAAACTAGGGTGGTCCGGGGGCATACTCCCCCGTGGAGATTTTTTTCCCATTTACGTCAGCTAAATGCACTATTTTTCAGGCTGTTTTAGATAATAGAATGCCTAAAAATCTATACACTATCTGGGAAATCAATGATAGTTACTCAGTAAAAAAAAAAAAAAAAAAAAATCACCCAGTAGAGCCTAACCTATTTTGTATTTAATTGTTCTCCAGCGGCAACTAAAAAGAGGCAACCATTATCTGACTATTTTTAAGTTAGCCAACCTACATAGGTAAAATTGGAATTTGGTGTAAACATCATTACATCATATCATTACATTGTCCGCGGTTCGTCTGACGCTGCTTCTGAATCTCTCTCCGGTCGGTGAGGTTTACTGTTAGTGTTCCGTATAAAAAACTTTGATATTAACTTCAGCCGGTTAGCCAGTAAGCTCGCTACGACGCCGGTGAAACATACAACAGCCCGCCAGCCCCTGATGACAACGACGTTCGTTAGTTTTTATTGGCAGTTGGCAAACAAGCTGAGTTATGCGCGATGCATTACCGTCCGCCACCACGCACGGTAATAGAGCTTGTGTTTCTTCTTTTTGCCGCTTTCGCATTGCGAGAACTCTCAAACTGCACGCGCGGCACACACACGTCCAGCTACAATAATCAAATTTGAAATAGCAACCTAGAATATTTGTCACAAGCATTGATTAAAACAATGATGACAATAATCACATGAAAAAAAAAAAAAAAAAAACCGACCTAAATTCTGGACCTTTGGCAGTGAGAGGGGGGGTTCGTTCGAACCCCCCGAACCCCCCCTGCCTACGGGCTTGTATGTAAAATCTTTGGTATATGTAATCTATATGTAATATCTAAAAACACTTTACAGTGTGATGGAAATAAACTTTTCTTAAAGCGTCTTGTATATCACCACAGATTTATTGACACCCTTCTATCTGTGTTGTATACTGTAATAGACAATTGTCCTGCAAAATGATGAGTTTTTTTGTAAGAAAAACATTGCGAGCAAATGTCGAATTGTTGTTTGAAATATAAATCAACAACGTAAGAGGCTTTAGGCTTTTCTGACCCTGCATTTAGATGTACATTACACACTGTCTAATGCAGCTCAAAGGAGGCACTGTGAATTTGCATAGCAATTTCATTCTAAGAGGCTATTAAATGTGAAGTGACAACATGAAACACTACTTTCAATATATTAAAAAAACACCAGTAGTTGGTGGCAAGTCAGCCTGATAATGATTGAATACCAATTTACTCATTTAGGCTCACAATAAGCAGATTACATAATTATACCATAAAAAAAATAAAAAATAAAAAAAAAATAATTATATATATATATATATATATATATATATATATATATATATATATATATATATATATATACAAGGCAGGATCACTTACTGGTGGAACTCAAACAGAAGTCCAGTCCTGGCTGTATAATCAAACAATAAAAACGAAACACGATAAAATCAAGAACATTTATTCCTCCATTTTTACTAATAACTACTTTGTGTTAATTCAGAGGACAGTAAGGCAGACTATTAAGCATGAACTCGAACAAGATCAATTAAGATTTTCAAAGCATTTTGGAACTCTTCTTGGTGGAAATTGACAGCATGTTCAAAAAGAGATGAAATGTCAGGACACTGCATAGAAAACTGCCTCTCCACAGCATCCTGGTCCTCTGGTGACTGAAATGGATTCTCCCCAAAAGCTGAAACTCATTGAAACACTGAATTGAAAATTAAACAATATTTTTAATTGCGTCCAGGGCACTGGAGAGACCCACAGCCTCAGTGATGTTGTACTCTTCGGAGTGGCATGTAGGGCACTGTGTAGATGTTGCCTCCCATTGGTTGACGCATAACTTGCACCCCGTAATGCTACTGCAGCATGATGCATCATCTCTTTTTGAAGCGCAGCTTCACCACACATATTTAACTCCGCACAGCTAAATAAAACAGGCTGGTGGCAGACTAATAATTAATATTTCTGATGTAAAGATTTCTGTGAAACGTGTAAAGTTGCACAGAAGAAAGCCCAATAGGACCTGCCCTGTACAGTTTAAGAATCTGTAGCCATAGTAGAGGACTATTATTTTGTTGAACAGACCTGGGGTGCGTTTCCCGAAAGCATCGTTGGCCAACTATGGTCGCAAGTTCCGTCGTTACCAATAGAGTTCAATGGACATTGCGATGAACTTGCGACCATAGTTGGCTAACGATGCTTTCGGGAAACGCACCCCTGAGCGACAACTGATGACGTCACATGATCAGACTTGCTTAACCAATCGGCGGAAGGGGGCGTGTCAGGCCGCCCACATGTGGAAAACGAATTTTGAAGTCATTTATTCGTTTTTTGCCTGTGAACTAAAAAACGAAAAATCAAGCTGAAATCTCGTTTTTTCGTTTTTTTGAAAAAACGAAAAAACGAATAAAGGGGTGACTTCCGTTTTTGGTTAATAAACGAAAAACGAATTGACTGAAGTTCAAAGACTCTCTTCATTCTTTGTTCACAAAGGAATAACGATAAAATGATCGCCAAAAACGAAAAACAGGCCGTTTTTAATTGGTTTTTCGTTTCTTGATTCTGACACCAAAAACGGTTATTTGGTTTTTCGTTTTGAAACAAAAAACAGAAAAACGGTATTTTCGTTTTATAATAATTACGGATTATCCAGAGATCCCCTGACCATTTTGTTTTCCAAATGTATTGTTGTCATCAAATAATAGTATTAGAAAATTGGACGACATTTCCGATCGTTTTTTAATTTGTAATATTTATTTGTACGTTTATTGTATTTCATTTGACTGATCCTATCTTTACCCGGAAGTAGATTACACGGTCGTGCGAAGTCATAGATATATACACTATGTCGGACATGTAACCTATTTATGTCCGACACGGTCAGACATGTATTTATCATTGAGTCCAGAGAAAATTTAAGGTTTTGATATTAAGATAATCTACTTCTTTTTCAAAATATAATGCATAGTGTTAGTAGGCCTAAGTTTATTAGTCACATTCTTCCACTTGAGTAAACTTAGAATGAACTATCGCTACTTATAGGCCTATATATATATATATATATATATATATATATATATATATATATATATATATATATATATATATATATATATATACAGGGTGCGATTTGAGAAAAAAACAGAGGGGGGGATGTTTTGAAACATTTTTATTCATAAAAATAAATCATGAGAACATGAACTTCATCACTGCATTTGCAGGAATTGTAAAATCTTTTTTCTTATTAACTCATGAAGTAGCCTAACGCAATATTTTTACTCTAATAGCTTATCTTTCCCAACACTGTGGTCCTTGTTCATTTGAGTCAACCTGGGACTGTGAGTTCTGCTGAAGTTGGGAGTTGCCGTCCATCGTACATGTAGTAACATTCTCATTTGCAGTTTTAGTTTTTTTTTTTTTTTTTTTGCCGGTCCTGTAAAATATGATGATATGCTGCTCTGGACCCTTTTCATTGTTCCCAGCTAGCTAGCGAGTTTTCGCGCTGAAATATTACATAAATATTTGTACTTGGTGACATTCTGAAAAGCCGTACATGGATCAAAGCTAATGGACAGGATCAGATACATTAGCCGCAATGTCATCTATTGTCATAGGCTATCAGCCTCTGCTGCTGTTTTACTGCTGCTGTTAAAGTAATAACGTTAACTTTACATCGCGAATGATGCTGAGATACAGTGAAATGATAGAAAAGACAGATGCATTATAAATCTGTGTTAGTCAATTCGCCTCATTCACGTCTACGCTCCGCGCTAAACGCCTCATTCAACGCCTCATTCAGGACATCTAGACGCGTGTAAACACGTCTTTACATTGACTTAACATTGAAATCACTCGCGCCAGACGCTCAAGAGTGAGTGAGCAATCAAAAAAACTTTGCTTTAGCCCAGGCACGGCGCCAGGATTCCAGTTTTGGATGGGCCAGACCAATTGTGGGTGGGCCTTAAATTAAAAACGTTAAATTAAAAACGTTATCCAATCACTGTTTAACCTAATAAAAAAATATTGACTAATATAGCCTACTGTTATATTATCTGTGCGTATACATAATCTAGATTTTAATAGCTTGATGCTCTTTAAATATTTTGTTGCATAGTTAAAAGTTTCGGTGCATAGGACGGACCTATCCGCGGTCGCTCTCCATGGTTCTGACCAAAGAAGAGCGCTTTGGAATCTCCATTACGCATCATACCTGGGCTGCATTTTCCATTGACGTTGTCTCTTAGCGCGCTACTAAGACTCTTAAGGTATAACTTAACTAAAGGTATACTACCACTAAAGGTATATCATTGCTAGGCGTCTTCAGGGCTATCATCCACTCGCGAGGCAGAGGCGCTGGCGCCCTCCTAGCAACGGCGCTGTTTTTGGTAAAACATGATTTTGGACACTTCATTAAGTTTTGTTTTGTAGAAAACTCTTTTTAAAAGATTTTGTGATCAATGTTATATCAACCAATTGCCCGTATTTAATAAATAAGAAGCAAATATATAGCAGGCAATGTAATAAGGCGGCGGCACAATCACTTGCATTGCACGTGAACTGGAGGGCGCCAAAACTCAGCTTGTGCCTCACAGATTTGAGAAATATGGGCTATCTATTACAGAAAGCTTGAAATGTCTACTTTTAAACGAAAATATTCAAAACCAAAAGAAATAGGCTACTCTCTGATTATGTAATCCATATGAAATGTGCATTTCTCTCTGGCGTTCATGGCAAGTCTGCATCGTCAACTTCATCTTTGCAGCGACACAGAAAACACCTGTTTATTAATAAACAATTAAATGTCTCCTTGCTAATTTAGACACATTCATAATCATTACTTTAACCGGTTCTTTGTGGCAAGCTTTATGCATGCGGTCATAACGCTCATTATCCTGTAGGCTATATAACATATTTAAGTAGGCTAATTAAATAAATATAAAGAGGCGATTTGTCCACGAATGGCTTAAATGAACAACTACTAGTCGACTAGAAAAAAAAAAAAATTAGTTGGAGGCAGCCCTTATTCCACATATTTTCGAACCAGGCTCAGGCCATTCTGGGTTGAGCGAGCGACCCTGCGCGGAATGAACGAGCGGAGCGGAATATTCAGAAATACGCTCTCCGCTCACGAGCTCTGATCGGAACAAACCCGAACCTCACTGTCTGCTGAACTTGCGCAGAAACATCAAACATACATCAAACATTAGACATAGCCAGCTTTTTAAAATGGTTTTTAAAACTAAATATTTAGACTATTTTAGTATACATTATGCGCTTATTGACGATTTTTTATAATTCTTGACAAAATTAGAATATATTAAAAGTTTTTTTTTTTTTTTTTTTTTTTTTTAAGTTTTGGGTGGCGTCTCGCAAGTGTCAATAGGCTATTACGTGTGAGTTGTAACCAATCAGATAGCGCAGTGGGCGGGACATTGAGCAAGTCTGCAGAGTGGTGATTACAGAGAGGCTGCGGCAGAGCCAGCCAAAGTAGCGCATTTTAAAATAAAATGTACTTTAATCAAACCAGGGATCCGTGATAAGTTTTGTTATTTGTCTCGCCACTAGTGTAGTAGCACTGATCACTTTGAGGGGGGGATAAATTTATCCCCACCGGGGATAAAAAATTATTAAGCAGAGGCAGGGATACATTGACCAGAAAGGGGGAAATCCCACGCATCCCCCCCTAAGTTTACTCAAGTGGAAGAAAGTGACTAATAAACTTAGGCCTACTAACACTATGCACTATATTTTGAAAAAGAAGTCGATTATCTTAATATCAAAACCTTAAATTTTATCTGGACTCAATGATAAATACATGTCTGACCGCGTCGGACATAAATAGGTTACATGTCCGACATATTGGCTTTTTTTTTTTTTTTTTTCACACAAATTTTATTAACATTTTGTCAAAGTACAATTTTAACACGTATATGAAATTGAATCAATATACAGCTTCATATATCTGATCTTAACAAGGTGAACAAAATAAGAGACAGGAAAAGATCCTAAATAAAATAGAACAAAATAAATAAATAACAAAACACATAGATCATAAATGAAAAACACTTAGGGGGTCTGCTTATGCATTAAAGTTAAAATAATGAAATAATTGTTGTTCTTTTTTTTTAAATTTTCAATGCTGTTCCAATATTTTTTAAGGTCTGTAATTTTGAAATTATAAAAGGAGGGTTTGCTGCTTTGCCAAATCATTTTGTGCAGATAATATTTCGCTAAAATAATAATCAAGTTAATTACATACTTTTCATTGGCTGATAAATTTGTCTCAGTGACTATAAGAAGTATTTCAAATTTGCTTAGAGAAATATTCTTTTTTATCTTTTGGGAAATAAATCTTTGTAAATGAAACCAAAAGGAAGCTACAAGGGGACAATCAACAAAAACATGCTCAATGGTTTCTAACATAGGCTATCTATCATAGACATAATAAATACAGTGTCTATGCTATCTATGACTTTGCACGACGGTGTAATTTACTTCCGGGTAAAGATAGGATCAGTCAAATGAAATACAATAAACGTACAAATAAATATTACAAATTAAAAAAAAAATCGGAAATGTCGTCCAATTTTCTAATACTATTATTTGATGATACATTTGGAAAAAATACAGCCATTTCTGCTTTTTTCTTTTAAACAAACAAAAAAAGCTGCACCCTTTTTTAAATTTCATCTTTCATTCCGAAATAGAATAATGAATGAACGAAAAAAGTACACGGACCATACACGGACCCTAGAACTGCGCGGTGCTGAAAATGCAGCATCCATGATCCAGGCTCATGGTCAGTAGGGCCCATAGACTGGGGAAGCACCTCATGGTGAGTAGGCTACTACTTGCAAGTAGGTGGCGATATGCAGACAGGAAACAATGCGCCAAAAAAAAAAAAAAAAAAAACAGAAGAAGAAGATGACGTCAGCGCATACTCTATCTGTTAGCCTAAATCTCCATTGTTGTCCAGTTTTCCACTTGACATGATTTGTTCGCGGGGTCTATTTTGACTGGGGCTGAACTATTTTAATTCGACGGAGTCCTGATGTATTGTTGAGAGAGTCTTTGTGCTTTACTGGTATTGGGTCAACTCTTGTGTGCGTGTTCTGAAGATGGCGGCGATGCTGAGCAGCAGCCCGGGCGCAGACTCAACCCACAGCGGCACAGCCGCTGGCTCCGAGCGGCTCCGAGCGGAAGACGGATCCGGTACAGCACACATTTCCCTATTTACTTAAAACACTAGTTTCACCCGTGTAGACCATTATAGATTATGCATTACAGACCCAATGCTGCTGAGTAGAGTATCGTGATAGTTCCGTGTTTTAGACACGGACCATGGTAATGCCATAGCATTATTTAAAATGACTGCTATCTGATCAATATGTTATGTTATGTTATATTATATGAATATAGAAATCATTCATTACAATTCTGCTGTTATGTGGTTACCATGTGATACAATTACTGTACCCTATGGTATGTTAATGGGATACAAACATATAATATGGTTGGAAATAATATAATATAATAATCTATAATATAATCCCCGTTTTCACAGACAAAGCGTAGGCCTAAGCCTTGTCCTAGACCTAGACTAAAATGCATGTTTGAGCTGTTTTAACTGAAAGCAGCTTGCACTAGCATATCTTAAAATATGTCAGTGCCATTGTTTTGTCTCCAGTAATGTTTTTTTCTTTCTAAGGAACGTTTATAATATGAAGGACTAAAAATGACAGAACGAAAAATAAATAAATAAATAAATAAAAGTAGAAATAAATAAATAAATGCCGAAATAATAGTGAAAATAAATACATTTTGGTAATATAAATGGCTATTTCTGTATTTTTACATGTATTTATTTATTTATTTATGCATTTCTATATGTATTTATGTATTCATACATTTATTTATATATTTATGTATTTATATATTTATTTATATATTTATATATGTATTTATTTCTACATTTATTTATTCCTACATTTATTTATTTATGTATTTCCACATTTCTACATTTATTTATTTCTGTATTGCCACATTTCTACATTTATTTATTTCTGTATTTCCACATTTCTACATTTATTTTTCCCTGCACATGTATGCAAATTGACCTATGGCTAAGCCACGCCCCCAAACGCGATGAGCCAATCACAGTACGCATAGCTAACCCTTCTCTGCTTCCACGTCCATTGCAATGCATTGCAGTTAGTCAGTTTTTATTCGTTTTTTCTTGTCATTTTGGCTTTTAAACAGCGTGTGTGTGATTTTGGTTGGGTGACAGTTGTAGGTTACAGTTTGACAAGAGTTTACAGTTTGCAAAAACACAATGTTGTGTTTTACACAAATATAAGTAGGCTAAACACTTTGCAGTTTTAATTATGTCCTGTATGAACAAAATGGAGTATGTTTTTATGTTTCCACTGTTCGATCTCTCTGACACACACACACACACACACATATTCCAGCAGAGCAATCTGACATCGCAGCCTGTTCTTCTGCGCTCACACCAAATGCGAATAGAGGGTCAAATTCGCGCGTATCCGCGTCTAGTTCGACGCTTGAACATTTTGAATCCAAAGCGAATAGGACGCGTATATAAAGCGAGCATTTGAAGCGAAATAGCACCAAACTATAATGTTTACACTGTGAACTGTAAATCTTTGTCTGGAGCTGCAGCTTATCGACCTTCTCAACAATAAAATTATTAATATAAACCTCCAATGCATATTTAAGGCCCTTTTGGTGACATCGAGATGATATATAATCTTTATGTCTCCAAAAAAATCATCAATTGCCTCCTGTGAAATGTCTCCTACTGTGACAGCTGCCATAGCGCCTGTTACCGAATGTTGACTGTTTGTCCGAGTGAGTGGAGGGGGCGTGGCTTAGCCATTGGTCAATTAGCATACATGCGCAGGGAAAAATAAATGTAGAAATGTGGAAATACAGAAATAAATAAATGTAGAAATGTGGAAATACAGAAATAAATAAATGTAGAAATGTGGAAATACAGAAATAAATAAATGTAGGAATAAATAAATGTAGAAATAAATACATATATAAATAAATAAATATATAAATACATAAATATATAAATAAATGTACAAATACATAAATAAATACATATATAAATGCATAAATAAATACATAAATACATGTAAAAATACAGAAATAGCCATTTATATTACCAAAATGTATTTATTTTCACTATTATTTCTGCATTTATTCATTTATTTCTACTTTTATTAATTTATTTATTTATTTTTCGTTCTGTCATTTTTAGTCCTTCATATTATAAAAGCTACTTAAATGTCCTAATTAAACTAAGGCCTAATCCTGGTTTAATCTAAGCCCTGTCTGTGAAACCAGGCCAGTATGTTTTTTTTGCATCATAGTTGCAGATTTTTTGACATTATAAGTTGTTCTAAGTCTGCAGCATTCATAGCGTCAAATGTTTCAAGTCAGCAACATAATGGGGGTTCATATATGTTCTGAAGCAGCACAATTTTAGACATCATAGCCCCATTCTCAATCAGTTTCTGGTATTCAGTACTCGTGCACTCTCTGAGAGATGGTTTTCTTTGCGCATTGTGTTCATGCGCTCAACATATGTCTCTGATTGGCCATTGTGCCAGATGACACAATGTCATCTGTGCTTGCAGATGGCACTAGTACAGATGACAACACTATTTTACATTTGACTTTATTCAGTTTCTTATCCAGTAGTATTTCTGTACCTGAATAGTAGTGTTAGACCTACCCAAAAAACTTTTCTCTTTATTTCATTTGCATCTTTCTTCTATTGTATTTATTGGTGCTACTTTTTAAATTTAATTCAGAGTTTGAAATCAAGCTTTCTAGTGTTGTGCAAAGTCTTGAGCAACAAAATTACCCCATTGTTAAAACATAAATACGAGTGAGCAAACATTTAGGTGAGATAAATGTAGGTTAATTTAAAATTTAATTTAACCCCCTTTGCAGGTAGGTTTCTTCAAGCGTCATGGAGACATTGCCACAGTTCTTCTGGATTTAGTCTGTCTCAGTTTTTTGTAATCATGTAATCACAGACAGGCTCGATGATGGTGATATCACATCTCTGTGTGGATCATACCGGCTGTTGTCAGACTCTTTGTGCATACAAAAATCTCACTGGATTATTACAATTAGTGGCAAAATTAATGTTTGGAAATGTAAACTTATATTTCCTACTGACACACTATAGCAAAAGATATAAATAACTGGCTTAAAACCATTTTTTTGGGGGGTGAAACTACTATCGTGCCTAAGACGTTTGCACAGTACTGTATACACACAAGTTTGAGCATGAAAAATAAATAGTATATACAGAAAGCAAGCAAAGATCGCTGCCATTATAATAAGGAGTGTGCACAAATAGTCGAACATTCGATCTGTAATAATTTGAAAAATAAAACAATTTAGATTTTTGCTACATGTTGCTTTTCTGGCTGTAAATTATGAAGGTATTTTTGGAGCAAAACAGCTAAGCACCCGTGACAGTGGAATTTGTAGTTGTAGAGAATAGCCAAACATGTGTATCAATAAATTTGAAGTCATAGCACAATAGAAGATATTTTGAAGAATGTGGCTATCCCAAACAGCTGCTGGTCCCTATTGACTTAAATAGTTGGAAAAATTATACTATAGAAGTCACTGGGGACCAGCAACTGTTTGGTTATCCACATTCGTCAAAATAACTTTTTTTTTTTAAACAGAAGAAATAAATTTATTCGGGTTTAAAACTATTTGAGAGAGTAAATAATGACAGTTTTCATTTTTGGGGGAACTATCCCTTTAATGTTAATAAAACAACAAAACACAAAGACAAAATCACTCACTGCTCTTGACTGAGAACTTAAATTTGTATAGGCTATTTGTTCATTTCATTTCTTTCTTGAATGCTACTGTTAAATACACCTGTTTTAAAAGCACTGTTTATTTCATTTGTATATTAAGTTGTGTATGTAATGTGTATCTTTTTTCTTATTTTTTTTTTAATAACAAAGAAAATCATGACAAATATTTTTTATCTTCGCCACTTTGGCCTAAATGTCTGCCTTTTTTTTTTAATATATATATTTGTTAGCTTGTAAGGGTTTGTTTTTAAAATGGGGACATTAGTTTGGCTGTAATGCTCAGTCACTTGCAAAATAGTAAAACCAACATGAAAAATAATCGTGATAAAATCGTAAATCGTGATTTTCCTGAAAAAAATCATGATATGCTATGTTTGCCATATCGCCCAGTGACGCCCACTCCTAGATTCAGATAAAATTAACTTTTAACAACAACCAAATTTTTGTAGGGACATTTTTTTTATATTCTACTTTTATTAAATGTTCCATTGTGCTTATAGTATCATACTAAACTGACCGACAGCTTCAGTGATTATAAAAGGATATAATCAAAAGGATTCTTTATAAATTTAAAAGCAAAATGTGTATAAAAAATATATTACAAAGTGGATATGGCTAATAAGCCAATAAGCCAATTCTCCTCTGCCGCCTTCTACTGGTTATTGTGGTAATTTCATATTTTTTTTTTTTAATTTCATTTATATCTTTTTTTAATCATATGGTAACGTTTATTTTTTGTTTAACCTTTTTTTAAACATTATCTTTATTACTTTTTGAAGAGAAAGACAAAACTGAATTCAAATCACATGTAACATTATAAAGATGTCTTCTCTTTTTACATTACATTATTTAACAATACCTCCCTCACCCTATTTTCTCCCAAAAATTAAACCAAGGAAAGGGAGAATAAAAACAAATAAATAAACAGTGTATGACAAGTATTGTAAAGTAACTTTGTTTCTGATTGACTAAATTGTAGATGGGAACAGTACACTATCACTTTTAAAATAATCAATGAAATATCTCCAAGTGTCATGGAACTTATAAACTTTATCTTTCATTGCAAATCTAATTCTTTCCAACTGCAGATATTGCATGACATCTCTTAACCAAACACAGTGAGTTGGTGTTTTTTTTTTTTTTTTTCAGTTAGGAAGGATCTGTCTCGATCTGTCTTTTACGCAAGCGTACAAAATACAATCACATAATGTTAACTCTTTGATATCATTGTTATCATCCTTAACATCCAGGGTCCAAAGGTCTTACCAAAATGTCCGATAATGTTTTAAAAATTGTTCGTATATTATTTTTATTGAGGTTTTCAAACATCAAAAACAAAAAATAACAGACAAAAAGACCCTTCATAAAACAGAAATCTGTGCAATGTGTAAAATGAAACAAAAGTATAGAAAAGGAAGACGTACACAAAGCCAACCTCTGTTACAAAGTGTAATCACAATAATTACAGCAGCAGCGATTACGGGCCCAAGCCGGTGGCACCGCCACCCTGGTGCCTTTAGTAAAGGAAGATATTTAGAAGAATGTCAGGAACCAGACAGTTTCTGATCCCATTGACTTCCATAGTAGAAAAAATGTATACTATGGAAGTCAATGAGACCAGAAACTGTCTGGTTACTGACATTCTTCTAAATATCTTCCTTTCTGTTCAGCAGAAGAAAGAAATTCATAAAGGATTGAAACAACATGAGGGTGATTATATGATGACAGAATTTTCAATTTAAAGTGGAGTATCCCTTTAAGTTAGCGATTTAAAAGCCCCCGCCGCGGTGTCACACATCGATTAACCAGTGGGAAAAAATTCTCAGTCACATCGCTAATATATTTATATATAAATACAATATATAATGGGCCTACCTGATTTTGAACATAAGAGGGCAGTATAGCCCTATGTATGACTTTTTTTTTTACTAAATAGCGCATTCTGGCTGATTTTAAACTTGTACATAATTCTTGAATTGAAAAAACTGAATAAACCCAAAACTGGGTTTAGTTCTGATATTTGTATAATTTTATATAAAAATAAATGGTGTATAATAAAATTTTTAGAAGATATGAGATGTTTTCTGATTCCTTTTTTTACATTACTTTAATCCCTCGCCATATCAAAACCGTTTGAGAGATTCAATATCCGTTCACAATTTAGCATCTTTAATGTATTTTCATCATGTTGAAAAAGTTTGGTGTGAATAAAATAAACCACTTAGCAGGAGTGGGTAAAAATGCAGAGGCTGAATTTGCAAATAAATTCACATTCAAACCAAAATATCTGACTTCATGTTGGTCAGAGCTAATGACTGTAAATTAGAAAGTTGTCCGGCTCGATGAGACCAATATACGTACTGATTTTTGTAATTGTGGGTAAAACTAACCCCCCCACTTTTGTCAAAAACATTTTGAAAGTGACACACTTCCTGCTACCAGTTGGTGGCGCTATAACTTTGACACAATAGTTACAACCATCTGATCGGCCTCTTACCACGAACACACTGCTGAAGTTTCATCAAGATCAGTTAATGTATGCAGAAGTTATACCACTTCGTGTTTCTCTTTTCTCGCCTTAACCCTCTACTGCACGGTGTTGCCATATGGCAACATACCCTTTCTTTGGACATTTCTTGAAATTTGAAAATAAACATGAGCTCTGACTGATCTTAAATTCATGGTAGAACCTGGTTGTAACCAATGATATGCTTTGATGACATCACATGACACTACACACCCTTGCACTGACATTCTTTTCACACACTTTTGATGACTCCAGTTACTGAAAAAGTGCTCGTGAATATGTGAAGATTTTCCTCAATTTGTCATATTTCTTCAGAATTTAAAATTACATCAAGCATCTGGGGAAAGTTCTAATCTTTTTTCAATCATTGTCACATTGTTTTGATACTACTATTACCTTTTTATTCAATAAAATAGGTATGTTGCCATATGGCAACATTGTGCGGTAATGGAACAATATTTTGCCCATGCTAATGCAGAGTAGCTTTGTATGAATGACAATGTATGGATGCACTGATATAGTTGGATGGTTGTATTCTACTCATATATTTATATACAGTATATGTGTATATATTTATAAAGTAAAGTAAAAGTAAAGTATAAAAGTAAAATATATATATATACGCTTATTTTGTTTAGAAAATGAAGCCGTCAGTGTTCTATGGCAAGGCTGAGAGGAGGGCTGAAATGTACAGGGTACAAGTGGTTATACCATCTCATGAAAGTGAAATGTTATTGAAATAATCGTTTCACATTGTTGAACAGTTCTTATGAGTTTGTGTCAGATGTTTTGTAAATGTTGTTGAAATAATTGTTTCACATTGAGTAGTTTCACTTGAACAGTTCTTATGAGTTTGCGTCAGATGTTTTGTAAATGTTGTTGAAATAATACTTTGAAAATTAGTTTCATATTTTGTACACAAAGCTCTTGAAAACATTTTAAATAATAAAAACAATTTCATTTCTATAAGATAGGTCAGTAATCATCTATGAATTTCGTGTCATTTTGGGAGAAAACACATCAGGCTGTTCCATTGTCGCACAATGTTGCCATATGGCAACGCACCCAAAAGTACTCCCCGAAAAATAAAAAAAAATAAAAAAAATATAAATGTTAATTTGAGTCTATTTTATATATAAAAAAACACTGTAATATTTTTTCCCATGATTGCATAATAATGCGTAAATTCGTTTCCTCGCTACAGCCAAACCGTTCAAGCTATTAGCATCCTCAATGTCTTGACTTCATGCACACTGAGTTTGATGGGGATTGAATTAATTCTCTAGGAGGAGTGTTTCAAATTCCACAGCAAGCGTTTTCTAAACAACCCATAATAGCCGACTTCCTGTTGGGCGGAGCTAATAACAGAGTGTGGAGGTTGTTCGGCCTGATAAGATCTATATATGTACCAAGATTCATATTATTACATGCAAGCGTGTCTGATCTATGGGCCAAGTTTTCGGACCCCATTCAAGGGGGCGCTGTTGAGCCCCCCTGCCACGCCCGGGTACCAGCTTCAGCCCAGCCCTGATGGCCGCAGGTTCTGACCTGTGTGCAAAGTTTCAAGAGTTTCGAGCACGTTAAGGGCCCCAAAAGCCCCTGAAACCTTGAAAAACAATTATAAAAGCAAATCAAATTTCTCCTAACAGACAAATCCCCCACACCCCACACAGACAGAGAGACAGAGAGACAGAGAATTCTCCAAAAAAATCACATTCAAACCAAAATATCTGACTTCCTGTTGGTCGGAGCTAATAACTGTAAATTAGAAAGTTGTCCGGCTCGATGAGAACAATATACATACCGATTTTTGTGATTCTAGGAAAAACTAAGCCCCCATTTTTGACTAAAGTTGGCGCTACTGAGCCCCTCACCACGCCCATTTCTGAAACTTTGCACGTCTACTGGATAATAAATGTGATGTGTCTGTCGAGTTTCATGCATTTTCAAGCATGTGAAGAGTCTCAAAAGCATCCGAAAAGAATATTAAAGTTTGATGCATTGCCACGGCAACAGTATCTAAGATATCAATAATCCTTTCACAGGTCTACATCTGCCGTGTGTCTACATTATACACATAAAGTTTGAAGCAAATCGGGTAAAAATAAGAGAGTGATTTCAAAGCATTTTGAAAGTGACACACTTCCTGCTGCCAGTTGGTGGCGCTATAACTTTGACTCACAATAGTCACATCCTTGTGTTCGGCCTCTTACAACGAATACACTGCTGAATTTTCATCAAGATCAGTTAATGTATGCAGAAGTTATAATACACTTCCTGTGTACCTTATTCGCCATAAATTCGTTTCCTCGCCACGGCCAAACCGTTCGAGATATCAAAAATCCGTCCGCAATTTAGCATCCTCAATGTCTTGACTTCATGCTGACCGAGTTTGGAGGCGAATGGATGAATTTCCTAGGAGGAGTACATCAAATTCCACAGCATGCGTTTCCAAACAACCCATAATAGCTGACTTCCTTTTGGGCCGGCGTAAAACTTAGAGCACGAAAGTTGTTCGGCCCGATGAGATCTATATGTGTACCGAGTTTCATATTATTACATGCAAGCATGTCTGATTTATGGACCAAGTTTTCGGATTCCGTTCCAGGGGGCGCTGTCGAGCCCCCCTGCCACGCCCGTGTCCCAGCTTCAGCCCGGCCCTGATGGCCGCGGGTTCTGACCTATGTGCAAAGTTTCAAGAGTTTTCGAGCACGTTAAGGGCCCCAAAAGTGCCCGAGAAGTAGAAAAATAATAATAAATATAGCTGCGAGCAGCGATTACGGGCCCAAGCCGGTGGCACTGCAACCCCGGTGTCTTTAGTTACCTAAAGGCACTGGGGTGGCGGTACCGCCGGCTTTGGCCCTTCATCGCTGCTTGCAGCTATATTTATATATATATATATATATAAGACAGAAAATATTACTTGACTTACCTTATTCTGATTTTATGATACACTCAAAATATTCCACAACAAATCCTTTAAATTTAATGTAAAAATAAAAATGAAAGTAAGCAGTGTTGGGCTCACGTAACCCTCTCATTAGAATCAAAATGTTTTAACATTTGCGATGTATTTGGATGCTAAACTATTCTTTATTATAGGCTTTGTTCTTCACTCGTGTTCCAATATCGACGGAAAAAATCATCCTCTTCACACGCGCAAAAATGAGCTTGAAACATCACAGTGGAGCGGTGCTTACTGTGAATGTACGAATTGTACTACTGACTATTTAGAGCAGTGTAATTTTTATATGTTAGGTTAACTATTTTATTATTATATTTTATTAAGGCTCTAATGAACAGGCTGCGATGTCAAGATTTCAATGCTGGAATGTGTGTTGTGTGTGTGTGTGTGTGTGTGTGTGTGTGTGTGTTCATGTTTTTCTATCCCGGTGGGGACTTCAACCTGAATGCACACAGACTCATGGGGACTCGTGTCACAACTCTAAATAGAGTTCCCCATGGGTAAACAAGCTTATAAATCATACAGAATAATTTTTTTTGGAAATGTAAAAATGCAGAAAGTTTTCTGGGATAGGTAGGTTTAGGGTTAGTGTGAGGAGATAGAATATACAGTTTGTACAGTATAAAAACCATTAAGTCTATGGAGAGTCCCCACAAAGATAGTAAACCGTGTGTGTGTGTGTGTGGCGTGGGCGCGATTGAACAGTGGACACATAAAAACATACTCCGTCATTATACAGGACGACATTCAAACTGCAAAGTGTTAACTTATATTTGTGTACAGTCGCAATAAAACACAACATTGTGCTTTTGTAAAATAATTTCAAGCAATCCACCCCCCGAAAGGCGCTAATTTTAAAATGAAACTAAAATGCTCATGGCTGCACGGGCATTCATAACGGTGCGCATCCACGGCGAGGAACGAGGAGAACAGAGTGAACGTTTTTTCTGTTAATTCCTACTTCAATAGGAATTCATTTGAAACGCCCGCTCAATCACTATCAATGTCAGTGCGGACGAACATATTTTACTTTTACTTTTAGTGTTTCCTTTTTTGACATTACTTTAATCCCTCACTATAGCAAAACCGTTTGAGATTTTATTTGTTATATTTTATTAAGGCTATACTGAACAGGCTGCGATGTGTGTGTGAGTGGCATGGGCGCGATGGAACAGTGGACACATAAAAACAAACGTCATTATACAGGACGACATTCAAACTGCAAAGTGTTAACTTATATTTGTGTACAGTCACAATAAAACACAACATTGTGCTTTTGTATCTGATCGGCCCCTTACCACAAACACACTGCTGAAGTTTCATCAAGATCAGTTAATGTATGCAGAAGTTATAACACTTCGTGTCTCTCTCTTCTCGCCATAAATTCATTTCCTCGCCACGCCCAAACCGTTCAAGATATCAAAAATCCGTCCGCAATTTAGCATCCTCAATGCCTTGACTTCACGCTGACCGAGTTTGGAGGCGAATCGATGTATTTCCTAGGAGGAGTACATTAAATTCCACAGCAAGCGTTTCCAAACAACCCTAAATAGCCGACTTCCTGTTGGGCTGGTGTAAAACTGAGCACGAAAGTTCTGATTTTATTGTACACTCAAAATATTCCACAACAAATCCTTTAAATGTAATGATATTCAGAACGGAACAAGAATGAAAAATAAAATAAATAAAAAATAAACTATAAACAAAGCCAAAACGAAAAAATAAATAAAATAAAAAAATCAAATTACAAGCAATCCATGGCATGATTTATTTATTTTTTGGACTAAAACATTCTGGCTTTTTTTAAACTCAAACATAATTCTTAAATTGAATAATAATAATAATAATATTAATAAAATGGGTTTAGTTCTGATATTTGTATAATTTTATATAGAAATAAATGGTGTATAATTACATTTTTATAAGATATAAAGCTTTTAGTGTTTCCTTTTTTGACATTACTTTAATCCCTCACTATAGCAAAACCGTTTGAGATTTTATTTGTTATATTTTATTAAGGCTATACTGAACAGGCTGCGATGTGTGTGTGTGTGTGTGAGTGGCATGGGCGCGATGGAACAGTGGACACATAAAAACAAACGTCATTATACAGGACGACATTCAAACTGCAAAGTGTTAACTTATATTTGTGTACAGTCACAATAAAACACAACATTGTGCTTTTGTAAAATAATTTCAAGCAATCCACCCCCCGAAAGGCGCTAATTTTAAAATTAAACTAAAATGCTCATGGCTGCACGGGCATTCATAATGGTGCGCATCCACGACGAGGAACGAGCAGAACAGAGTGAACGTTTTTCAGTTAATTCCTACTTCAATAGGAATTCATTTGAAACGCCCGCTCAATCACTATCAATGTCAGTGCGGACGAACATATTTTACTTTCGTTTTTAAGTTGGCGATTCAAAAGCCCCCAGCGGTGTCACACGTCGATTAACCGGTGGTAAAATATTCTCACTGTCACATACCTAGTATATTTTTATGTAGATACAATAGACCTACCTGATTTTGAACACAAGAGGGCAGTATAGCCCTATGTATGACTTGACTTTTATGGGACTAAATAGTACAATTACTATTTTTAAACTTATAAATAATTATTAAATTGAAAAAAAAAAAAGAATAAAATGGGTTTGGTTGTGATATTTGAATACTTTTATATAGAAATAAATGGTGTATAATTAAATTTTTAGAAGATGAGGCTTTTAGTGTTTAATTTTTGTACATTACTTTAGTCCCTCACTATAGCAAAACAGTTTGAGATGTTTAATATCCGTTCACAATTTAGCATCTTTAATGTATTTTCATCATTTTTAAAAAGTTTGGTGTGAATAAAATAAGCCAGTTTGGAAGAGTAGCTAAAAACTCAGAGTCTGAAATATCCAAAAAAAATCCACATTCAAACCAAAAAATCTGACTTCATGATGGTCAGAGCTAATGACTTTAAATTAGAAAGTTGTCCGGGTCGATGAGATCAATATATGAACTGAGTTTTTTTACTGTAGTTAAAACTAACCCCCCCACTTTTGTCAAAAGCATGTTGAAAGTGACACACTTCCTGCTGACAGTTGGTGGCGCTATAAACTCTGACTCACAATAGTTACATCCATCTGATCGGCCTCTTACCACGAACACACTGATGAAGTTTCATCAAGATCAGTTAATGTATGCAGAAGTTATTCCACTTCGTGTTTCTCTTTTCTCGCCATAAATTCGATTCCTCGCCACGGCCAAACCGTTCGAGATAACAAAAATCCGTCCGCAATTTAGCATCCTCAAAGTCTTGACTATATGTACACCGAGTCTGGAGGGGACACGGTGAATTGTCTAGGAGGAGTATTTCACATTCCACAGCAAGCGTTTTCCAAACAACCCATAATAGCCGACTTCCTGTTGGGCTGGCGTAAAACTTGACCAGGGGAAAGTTGTTAGGCCCGATGAGATCTATATGTGTACCGAGTTTCAAATTAATTCATGCATGCGTGTTTGATATATGGACCAAGTTTTAGAACCCCGTTCAAGGGGGCGCTGTTGAGGCCCCCTGCCACGCCCGGCTACCAGTTTCAGCCCCGCCCTGATGGCCGCGGGTTCTGACCTGTGTGCAAAGTTTCAAGAGTTTTCGAGCACGTTTAGGGACCCAAAAGCCCCAGAAACCTTGAAAAACAAATGAAAAAGTAAATCTCACTCAACTGACAAATCACCCCCACCCCTCACACACTCAGAGACAGAGAGAGAGAGAAAATTCTCCAAAAAATCACATTCAAACCAAAATATCTGAGTTTCTGTTGCTTTGAGCTAATAAGTGTAAATTAGAAAGTTGTCCAGCTCGATGAGAACAATATACATACCGATTTTTGTGATTCTAGAAAAAACCAAGCCCCCATTTTTGACTAAAGGTGGCGCTACTGAGCCATTCTACCAGGCCCGTTTCTGAAACTTTGCACATGTCTACTGGATAATAAATGTGATGTGTCTGTCGAGTTTCATGCATTTTCAAGCATGTGAAGAGTCTCAAAAGCATCCGAAAAGAATATTAAAGTTTGATGCGTTGCCACGGCAACAGTATCTAAGATATCAATAATCCTTTCACAGGTCTACATCTGCCGTGTGTCTACATTATACACATAAAGTTTTAAGCAAATCGGGTAAAAATAAGAGGGTGATTTCAAAGCATTTTGAAAGTGACACACTTCCTGTTGCCAGTTGGTGGCGCTATA
Source organism: Vimba vimba (assembly GCA_022828995.1). Classification (NCBI taxonomy): domain Eukaryota; kingdom Metazoa; phylum Chordata; class Actinopteri; order Cypriniformes; family Leuciscidae; genus Vimba; species Vimba vimba. The sequence continues at coordinate 15,639,444 of CM040831.1, forward strand.
ACTTTGACTCACAATAGTCACATCCTTGTGTTCGGCATCTTACAAAGAATACACTGCTGAAGTTTCATCAAGATCAGATAATGTATGCAGGAGTTATAACACACTTCCTGTTTTCATTATTCGCCATAAATTCGTTTCCTCGCCACGGCCAAACCGTTCGAGATATCAAAAATCCGTCCGCAATTTAGCGTCCTCAATGTCTTGACTTCATGCTGACCGAGTTTGGAGGCGATTGGATCAATTCCCTAGGAGGAGTACATTAAATTCCACAGCATGCGTTTCTAAACAACCCATAATAGCCGACTTCCTGTTGGGCTGGCGTAAAACTTAGAGCACGAAAGTTGTTCGGCCCGATGAGATCTATATGTGTTCTGAGTTTCATATTATTACATGCAAGTGTGTTTGATTTATGGACAAGTGTTCAGATCCCGTTCCAGGGGGCGCTGTCGATCCCCCCTGCCACGCCCGGGTACCAGCTTCAGCCCGGCCCTGATGGCCGCGGGTTCTGACCCGTGTGCAAAGTTTCAAGAGTTTTCGAGCATGTTAAGGGCCCCAAAAGTGCCCGGAACCTTGACAAAATAATAATAATAATAATAAATATAGCTGCGAGCAGCGATTACGGGCCCAAGCCGGTGGCACCGCAACCCCGGTGCCTTTATCTAAAGGCACCGGGGTGGCGGTACCGCCGGCTTTGGCCCTTCATCGCTGCTCGCAGCTATATTTATATATATATATATATATATATATATATATATATATATATATATATATATATATATATATATATATATATATATATATAAAATATATATATATATATATATATATAAGTATATATATATGGCTATAATGAACAGGCTGCGATGTCAAGATTGCAATGCTGGAATGTGTGTGTGTGTGTGTGTGTGTGTGCATGTGTGTTCATGTTTTTATATCCCGGTGGGGACTTCAACCTGAATGCACACAGACTCATGGGGACTCGTGTCACAGTGGGGACCTAAATAGAGGTCCCCATGGGTAAACAAGCTTAGAAATCATACAGAATGAGTCTTTTTGGAAATGTAAAAATGCAGAAAGTTTTCTGTAATGGGTAGGTTTAGAGGAAGGTTTAGTGTGAGGAGATAGAATATACAGTTTGTAAAGTATAAAAACCATTAAGTCTATGGAGAGTCCCCACAAAGATAGTAAACCGTGTGTGTGTGTGTGTGTGTGTGTGTGTGGCGTGGGCGCGATGGAACAGTGGACATATAAAAACATACGTCATTATACAGGACCACATTCAAACTGCAAAGTGTTAACTTATATTTGTGTACTGTCGCAATAAGACACAACATTGTGCTTTTGTAAAATAATTTCAAGCAATCCACCCCCTGAAAGGCGTTAATTTTAAAATTAAACTAAAATGCTCATGGCTGCACGGGCATTCATGGTGCGCATCCACGACAAGGAACGAGCAGAACAGAGTGAACGTTTTTCAGTTTATTCCTACTTCCATAGGAATTCATTTGAAACGCCCGCTCAACCGCTCACCCTGTAGTCTGTGTGAGTCCTAATGCCCCAGTGTAGTGACGGGGACCCTATACTGCCAAAAGAGCACCGTCCTTCGGATGAGACGTTAAACCGAGGTCCTGACTCTCTGTGGTCATTAAAAATCCCAGGATGTCCTTCGAAAAAGAGTAGGGGTGTAACCCTGGCATCCTGGCCAAATTTGCCCCTTGGCCTCTATCCATCATGGCCTCCTAATCATCCCCATGTACTGATATACTGATTGGCTTCATCACTGTCTCCTCTCCACCAGTAAGCTGGTGTGTGGTGGGCGTTCTGGCGCAATATGGCTGCCGTCGCATCATCCAAGTGGATGCTGCACATTGGTGGTGGTTGAGGAGATTCCCCCCATCTATGTAAAGCGCTTTGAGGTCTCAGAACAAGCGCTATATAAATGTAACATATTATTATTATTATTATTATCAACCACTATCAATGTCAGTGCGGACGAAAATATTTTACTTTCATTTTTAATTTTGCGATTCAAAAGCCCCAAGTGGTGTCACACGTCGATTAACCGGTGGTAAAATATTCTCACCGTCACATACCTAGTATATTTTTATGTAAATACAATAGGCCTACCTGATTTTGAACACAAGAGGGCAGTATAGCCCTTTGTATAACTTGACTTTTATGAGACTAAATAGTACAATTACTATTTTTAAACTTATAAATAATTATTAAATAAAAAAAAAAGAATAAAATGAGTTTGGTTGTGATATTTGTATACTTTTATAGAAATAAATGGTGTATAATTACATTTTTAGAAGATGAGGCTTTTAGTGTTTAATTTTTGTACATTACTTCAGTCCCTCACTATAGCAAAACCATTTGAGATGTTTAATATCCATTCACAATTTAGCATCTTTAATGTATTTTCATCATTTTGAAAAAGTTTGGTGTGAATAAAATAAGCCAGTTTGGAAGAGTAGCTAAAAACTCAGAGTCTGAAATATCCAAAAAATCCACATTCAAACCAAAATATCTGACTTTCTTTTGCTCTGAGCTAATGACTGTTAATTAGAAAGTTGTCCGGCTCGGTGAGACCAATATATATACTCATGTTTGTAACTGTTGGTAAAACTAACCCCCCCACTTTTGTCAAAAGCATGTTGAAAGTGACACACTTCCTGCTGCCAGTTGGTGGCGCTATAACTTTGACTCACAATAATTACATCCATCTGATCGGCCTCTTACCACAAACACACTGCTGAAGTTTCATCAAGATCAGTTAATGTATGCAGAAGTTATAACACTTCGTGTCTCTCTTTTCTCGCCATAAATTAATTTCCTCGCCACGGCCAAACCGTTCAAGATATAAAAAATCCGTCCGCAATTTAGCATCCTCAATGCCTTGACTTCACGCTGACCGAGTTTGGAGGCGAATCAATGTATTTCCTAGGAGGAGTACATTAAATTCCACAGCAAGCGTTTTCCAAACAACCCTAAATAGCCGACTTCCTGTTGGGCTGGCGTAAAACTTAGAGCACGAAAGTTGTTCGGCCCTATGAGGTCTATATGTGTACCGAGTTTCATATTATTACATGCAAGCGTGTCTGATTTATGGACAAGTGTTCGGATCTCGTTCTAGGGGGTGCTGTCGAGCCCCCCTGCCACGCCCGGGTACCAGATTCAGCCCGGCCCTGATGGCCGCAGGTTCTGACATGCGTGCAAAGTTTCAAGAGTTTTTGAGCATGTTAAGGGCCCCAAAAGTGCCCGAAAGGTTGACAAAAAAATAAATAAAATAAAATAAATATAGCTGCGAGCAGCGATTACGGGCCCAAGCCGGTGGCACCGCAACCCCGGTGCCTTTAGTTACCTAAAGGCACCAGGGTGGCGGTACCGCCGGCTTTGGCCCTTCATCGCTGCTCGCAGCTATATTTATATATATATATATATATATATGTATATATGTATATAAAAGACCAAAAATATTACTTGACTTACCTTATTCTGATTTTATGATACACTCAAAATATTCCAAAACAAATCCTTTAAATTTAATGTAAAAATAAAAATGAAAGAAAGCAGTGTTGGGCTCACGTAACCCTCTCATTAGAATCAAAATGTTTCAACATTTGCGATGTATTTGGATGCTAAACTATTCTTTATTATAGGCTTTGTTCTTCACTCATGTTCCAATATCGATGGAAAAAATCATCCTCTTCACAAGCGCAAAATTGTGCTTGGAAACATCACAGTGGAGCGGTGCTTACTGTGAATGTATGAATTGTACTACCGACTATTTAGAGCAGTGTAATTTTTATATGTTAGGTTGACTATTTTATTATTATATTTTATGAAGGCTATAATGAACAGGCTGCGATGTCAAGATTACAATGCTGGAATGTGTGTGTGTGTGTGTGTGTTCATGTTTTTCTATCCCGGTGGGGACTTCAACCTGAATGCACACAGACTCATGGGGACTCGTGTCACAGTGGGGACCTAAATAGAGGTCCCCATGGGTAAACAAGCTTATAAATCATACAGAATGAGTTTTTTTGGAAATGTAAAAATGCAGAAAGTTTTCTGTGATAGGTAGGTTTAGGGCTAGGGTTAGTGTGAGGAGATAGAATATACAGTTTGTACAGTATAAAACCATTAAGTCTATGGAGAGTCCCAACAAAGATAGTAAACCGTGTGTGTGTTTGTGTGTGTGTGTGTGTGTGTGGCGTGGGTGCGATTGAACAGTGGACACATAAAAACATACTCCGTCATTATACAGGACGACATTCAATCTGCAAAGTGTTAACTTATATTTGTGTACAGTCGCAATAAAACACAACATTGTGCTTTTGTAAAATAATTTCAAGCAATCCTCCCCCCAAAAGGTGCTAATTTTAAAATTAAACTAAAATGCTCATATTAGCGATTTAAAACGGTGCGCATCCACGGTGAGGAACGAGCAGAACAGAGTGAACGTTTTTCAGTTAATTCCTACTTCCATAGGAATTCATTTGAAACGCTCGCTCAACCACTATCAATGTCAGTGCGGACGAACATATTTTACTTTCGTTTTCAAGTTGGCAATTCAAAAGCCCCCAGCGGTGTTACGCGTCGATTAACCGGTGGGAAAATATCCTCAGACACAGACCTAATAAATGTATATTTAAATACAATATTGGCCTACCTGGTAAAAATTTTATATACTATTTTGATGTCCTTTTGGACACAAGAGGGCAGTATAGCCCTATGTTTGCTTTTTTGTTTAACCAAATAGCACTAAATAGCCTGTTTTTAACTTTTTCATTCTTCTTGAATTGCAAAAACAGAATAAAATGGTTTTAGTTGTGATATTTGTATACTTTTATATAGAAATAAATGGTATATAATTACATTTTTAGAAGATTTTTTGTGTTTCCTTTTTGGACATTACTTTAATCCCTCGCCATAGCAAAACCGTTTGAGATATTTATTATCCATTCACAATTTAGCATATTTAATGTATTTTCATCATGTTGAAAAAGTTTGGTGGGAATAAAATAAATTGTTTAAGAGGAGTCCACAAAAAAATCCACATTCAGACCAAAATATCTGACTTCCTGATGGCCGGAGCTAATGAATGTAAATTAGAAAGTTGTCCGGCTTGATGAGAACAATATACAAAATTTTTTTTTTTTACTGTAGTTAAAACTAACCCCCCCCACTTTTGTCAAAAGCATGTTGAAAGTGACGCACTCCCTGTTGCCAGTTGGTGGCGCTATAACTTTGACTCACAATAGCTACATCCATCTGATCGGCCTCTTACCACGAACACACTGCTGAAGTTTCATCAAAATCAGTTAATGTATGCAGAAGTTATTCCACTTCGTGTTTCTCTTTTCTCGCCATAAATTCGATTCCTCGCCACGGCCAAACCGTTCGAGATATCAAAAATCCGTCCGCAATTTAGCATCCTCAAAGTCTTGACTACATGCACACCGAGTTTGGTGGGGACACGGTGAATTTTCTAGGAGGAGTATTTCACATTCCACAGCAAGCATTTTCCAAACAACCCATAATAGCCGACTTCCTGTTGGGCTGGCGTAAAACTTGACCAGGGGAAAGTTGTTCGGCACGATGAGATCTATTATGTGTACCGAGTTTCATCTTAATTCATGCAAGCGTGTTTGATCTATGGACCAAGTTTTGGGACCCCGTTCAAGGGGGCGCTGTTGAGCCCCCCTGCCACGCCCGGGTACCAGCTTCAGCCCGTCCCTGATGGCAGGGGGTTCTGACTTGTGTGCAAAGTTTCAAGAGTTTTTGAGCACGTTAAGGACCCCAAAAGCCCCTGAAACCTTGATTAACAATATAAAAGCAATAGTCAAATCCCCCCCTCCCCTCACACACACAGAGACACAGAGAGAGGGAGAGAAAATTCTTCAGAAAATCCACATTCAAACCAAAATATCTCTCTTCCTGTTGGTCGGAGATAGTTAATGTCAATTAGAAAGTTGTCCGTCTTGATGAGAACAATACACATACCAAGTTTTGTTGCTGTTGATAAAACTAACCCCCCCACTTATGAGTAAAGGTGGCGCTACTGAGCCCCTCACCATGCCCGTTTCTGAAACGTTTCACATGTCTACGGGCTAATAAATGTGATGTGTCTGTCGAGTTTCATCCAATTTCAAGTATGTTAAGAGTCTCAAAAGCATCAAAAAAGAATATTAAAGTTTGAAGCGTTGCCATGGCAACAGTATTAAAGATATCAAAAATCCTTTCACAGGTCTACATCTGCCGTGTGTTTACATTATACACATAAAGTTTGAAGCAAATCGGGTAAAAATAAGAGGGTGATTTCAAAGCATTTTGAAAGTGACACACTTCCTGCTGCCAGTTGGTGGCGCTATAACTTTGACTCACAATAGTCACATCAATGTGATCGACCTCTGACCACGAACACACTGCTGAAGTTTTATCAAGATCAGTCAATGTATGCAGAAGTTATAACACCCTTCCTGTTTCTCTTTTCTCGCCATAAATTTGTTTCCTCGCCACGGCCAAACCGTTTGAGATATCAAAAATCCGTCCGCAATTTAGCATCCTCAATGTCTTGTCTTCATGCACACCGAGTTTGGTTGCGATTGGACGAATTTTCTAGGAGGAGTATTTCAAATTCCAAGGGATGCGTTTTTCAAACAACCCATAATAGTTGACTTCCTGTTGGGCTTTTGTAAAACTTAGAGAACGAAAGTTGTTCGGCCCGATGAGATCTATATGTGTACCGAGTTTCATATTATTATATGCATGCGTGTTTGATTTATGGACCAAGTTTTCGGACACCATTCCAGGGGGCGCTGTCGAGCCCCACTGCCACGCCCGGGTACCAGCTTCAGTCCGGCCCTGATGGCCGCGGGTTCTGACCGAAAGGTTGACAAAAAAAAGTTGACCGAAAGTGCCCGAAAGGTTGACAAAAAAATAATAATAATAAAGAAAAATCCTTACGAAAACAATAGGGCCTTCGCCCTTTCAGGGCTTGGGCCCTAATAATCCTAACGAAAACTATAGGGCCTTCGCCCTTTCAGGGCTTGGGCCCTAATAATAATCCTAACGAAAACAATTGGGCCTTCGCCCTTTCAGGGCTTGGGCCCTAATAATCCTTACGAAAACAATAGGGCCTTCGCCCTTTCAGGGCTTGGGCCCTAATAATAATCCTAACGAAAACAATAGGGCCTTCGCCCTTTCAGGGCTTGGGCCCTAATAATCCTAACGAAAACAATAGGGCCTTCGCCCTTTCAGGGCTTGGGCCCTAAATATAGCTGCGAGCAGCGATTGCGGGCCCAAGCCGGTGGCACCACCACCCTGGTGCCTTTAGTTACACTAAAGCCACCGGGGTGGCGGTGTCACCGGCTTGTGCCCTCCATCGCTGCTCGCAGCTATATATATATATATATATATATATATATATATATATATATATAATATACAGTGAGGAAAATAAGTATTTGAACACCCTGCTATTTTGCAAGTTCTCCCACTTGGAAATCATGGAGGGGTCTGAAATTGTCATCGTAGGTGCATGTCCACTGTGAGAGACATAATCTAAAATAAAAAATCCAGAAATCACAATATATGATTTTTTAACTATTTATTTGTATGATACAGCTGCAAATAAGTATTTGAACACCTGTCTATCAGCTAGAATTCTGACCCTCAAAGACCTGTTAGTCTGCCTTTAAAATGTCCACCTCCACTCCATTTATTATCCTAAATTAGATGCACCTGTTTGAGGTTGTTAGCTGCATAAAGACACCTGTCCACCCCATACAATCAGTAAGAATCTAACTACTAACATGGCCAAGACGAAAGAGCTGTCCAAAGACACTAGAGACAAAATTGTACACCTCCACAAGGCTGGAAAGGGCTACGGGGAAATTGCCAAGCAGCTTGGTGAAAAAAGGTCCACTGTTGGAGCAATCATTAGAAAATGGAAGAAGCTAAACATGACTGTCAATCTCCCTCGGACTGGGGCTCCATGCAAGATCTCACCTCGTGGGGTCTCAATGATCCTAAGAAAGGTGAGAAATCAGCCCAGAACTACACGGGAGGAGCTGGTCAATGACCTGAAAAGAGCTGGGACCACCGTTTCCAAGGTTACTGTTGGTAATACACTAAGACGTCATGGTTTGAAATCATGCATGGCACGGAAGGTTCCCCTGCTTAAACCAGCACATGTCAAGGCCCGTCTTAAGTTTGCCAATGACCATTTGGATGATCCAGAGGAGTCATGGGAGAAAGTCATGTGGTCAGATGAGACCAAAATAGAACTTTTTGGTCATAATTCCACTAAACGTGTTTGGAGGAAGAAGAATGATGAGTACCATCCCAAGAACACCATCCCTACTGTGAAGCATGGGGGTGGTAGCATCATGCTTTGGGGGTGTTTTTCTGCACATGGGACAGGGCGACTGCACTGTATTAAGGAGAGGATGACCGGGGCCATGTATTGCGAGATTTTGGGGAACAACCTCCTTCCCTCAGTTAGAGCATTGAAGATGGGTCGAGGCTGGGTCTTCCAACATGACAATGACCTGAAGCACACAGCCAGGATAACCAAGGAGTGGCTCTGTAAGAAGCATATCAAGGTTCTGGCGTGGCCTAGCCAGTCTCCAGACCTAAACCCAATAGAGAATCTTTGGAGGGAACTCAAACTCCGTGTTTCTCAGCGACAGCCCAGAAACCTGACTGATCTAGAGAAGATCTGTGTGGAGGAGTGGGTCAAAATCCCTCCTGCAGTGTGTGCAAACCTGGTGAAAAACTACAGGAAACGTTTGACCTCTGTAATTGCAAACAAAGGCTACTGTACCAAATATTAACATTGATTTTCTCAGGTGTTCAAATACTTATTTGCAGCTGTATCATACAAATAAATAGTTAAAAAATCATACATTGTGATTTCTGGATTTTTTTTTTTAGATTATGTCTCACAGTGGACATGCACCTACGATGACAATTTCAGACCCCTCCATGATTTCTAAGTGGGAGAACTTGCAAAATAGCAGGGTGTTCAAATACTTATTTTCCTCACTGTATATATATATATATATATATATATATATATATATATATATATATATATATATATATATATATATATATGCCAGTTGGTGGCGCTATAACTTTGACTCACAATAGTTACATCCATCTGATCGGCCTCTTACCACGAACACACTGCTGAAGTTTCATCAAGATCAGTTAACGTATGCAGAAGTTATATTACTTTGTGTTTCTCTTTTCTCGCCATTGTTTCCTCGCCACGGCCAAACCGTTCGAGATATCAAAAATCCGTCCGGAATTTATCATCCTCAATGTCTTGACTTGCTGACCGAGTTTGGAGGCGATTGGATGAATTCTCTAGGATGAGTACATTAAATTCCACGGCATGCGTTTTTCAAACAACCCATAATAGCCGACTTCCTGTTGGGCGGAGCTAATAACTTAGAGTGCGGAAGTTGTTCGGCCCGATGAGATCTATATGTGTACCGAGTTTCATATTAATTCATGCAAGCGTGTTTGATATATGGACCAAGTTTTCAGACCGTGTCCAAGGGGGCGCTGTTGAGCCCCCCTGCCACGCCCGGGTACCAGCTTCAGCCCGGCTCTGATGACCGTGGGTTCTGACCTGTGTGGAAAGTTTCAAGAGTTTTTGAGCACGTTAAGGGCCCCAAAAGCCCCTGAAACCTTGAAAAACAAAGATTAAATGGAATAGACAAGGGCCCCAAAAGTGGCAAAAGAAAAAATAATCCTTACGAAAACAATAGGGCCTCCGCCCTTTCAGGGCTTGGGCCCTAATAATCCTACCGAAAACAATAGTGCCTTCTTCCTTTCAGGGCTTGGGCCCTAATAATCCTACCGAAAACAATAGGGCCTTTGCCCTTTCAGGGCTTGGGCCCTAATAATCCTTACGAAAACAATATATATATATATAATAATATATATAATAATAATAAAATATAAATATAGCTATATATATGTATATGTATATATAAATATCTATCTATCTATATCGATCTATATCTATCTATATATCTATATATATACATACAGTGAGGAAAATAAGTATGCACCTACGATGACAATTTCAGACCTCTCCATGATTTCCAAGTGGGAGAACTTGCAAAATAGCAGGGTGTTTACATGTTTACAGAGGTGTTTACAAGTTCTAGTTTTATGATTGTTGTAGTGTATTGTTGTAATGTTTAACCCTTTTTTCTAGTTTAGAGCCTAATAACATCTGGCAAAGGGACTACCAATGAAAACTAGCCTTCGGGCTAATTTGGGTACATTTACATTTATGAATGTTAATTAATGTACACTGTCCCTTTTCTAAATAAAAAATAAAATTGATAACATATTGGGGGAATTTTTTTTAAAAAGTATGCAGATCTAGCAGTTTTTAAATACCTCCACGAGTCTTATCACCAATAATCATAATGACATTCTCAAGTGGTTTGAGCACCATATGGTTCCGGAAACTAAGACTATAGCCATTTTTTCATAGTGTTTACTGGTAAATTACTGTTAAGAGATCATGTGTGAACAGGACCTTTTCAAAAATACCGGTAAAACGATTCTGGCAATTTACCAGTATAAGTTGTAACATTACCAGTAAATTACCGGTATGATGTTGTGTGTGAACAAAGAATGAAGAATACAGCTATGAGCATGTACAAGGCCCGAACCACTGATCTATATAGAGAATATACAGATCAGTGGTCAGAACGCGCTGACGTAAGAAGTCTACTTTGGGCCAATCATAAAGTTCTTATGGAGATGCGAGCTGCGAGACACGTTGCAACGTCAAAAATGCCGTCCATCTAGCACATATTTACATAGAAAAACTATTAAAAAGCAGCTTACCTTATTGTAAATAGTGCGGAGAAAAACACAAATGGTTAAATGTTATTATAGAGTCTAAGATTACATTCCCACAATATTTGTCTTATTTTGTCATTTTGTTTGCATTTGTTGACAGAGTCAGAGAAACAGAGTCGTTTGATGGCACTACTGGAAAGGCTCCATGGCAAACACAATTCAACCCGGTCCTGGCAGGAGACCAGCAAAGTGGTGCGGCAGGCAATGGTAAGACCCTCTGATAGAAGAGCTTCTTGGAGAATCATAGCATATATCTGTTCACAGTTTTATAAATGTTGGTCATTTTTTATTAACATTGTTTTTTTTTTACATCCATTTGTCTGTTTTTTTGTCTTTTCAGGAAAAGCGTGGGGTCATTAATACAGCTGGAAACCCACTGCTGCTCAACTGTTTAGAGACACTGCAAAGGGCACAAAAAGGTGCATTTAATCAATACATTTCAATGTAGATTTAGTGCAAATATATTTATCACCAATACCGATTCGCAGGTGTGCTTTATAACTGAAATGCAGAACTGATATTTATTGCTTTGTTTGTTTTTGACAATTAAAACAGCATTTTACTGAACAAACTGATTTGCTCAAAACTGATTTGACACTCCCTCCTGGCATACAAAAAAAAATTCTACATCAATAAATAGAGGAGTCTAAAAGAGTGCAAAAAAAGTGCATTGTCACTAATGTCTTTTTTAAATAAAAGATTTGATCAGTAAACAATCGGGTAACAAAAAGCATGTCAAAATTATTCTAACAAAAAAAAATAAAAAAGCGCATACAACATTCTAAACCGCTGAATAAAAAAACTTTTGCTAATATAGTGTAGTTTAGTGCTCCCAGTTACATCTTTTTATTTATAACAATACGCAAAATAAATTTACAAAGTCTGTTTTCAAAATGAAGAACATAAATAAAATATAGCTGCAAGCAGCGATGACAGGCCCAAGCCCTGGTGCCACCGCCTGGCTTTAGGGCAACTGTGCACGACGGGCAATATGAATTTAAACCCGGTAAATGTAAAAAAACAATATCAAAGTCGTCTTAATATGCCACATTTACTGCAGCGGCTGGTGCCACTATGACCTTGAGCCACAACAGCCACATCCATGAGATCATAAAAGTTTAGATGAATTTCATGTCATTGGATTTCTATTAACCTAATTTTTTCATTATTTTTGTGTTTCTGTTAACCTAATTATTAAACTAATTATACAAAACTATATTGTCAGTGCCCTACAAATGAACTGGTTCTATGCATTTTATTTTTTCATAAAAAAAAGAAAAAAAAAGACAAGTCCTAAGAGATGTCTTATCCTTTAATGCAGGCCAAAGCACACACAGCAATGAATGGGTTAAACTCTTCTCAGAGTGTAATTGACAACTGACACACACACTCATAAACGCAGAAAGAGAGAGAGACTGGGGGAGGGGAAGGATAGGCAGAGAGACAGTGAGATTCAGATTTAACAACATTTTAAACAAAAAATAAAATCTATACTTTGACAAAGCTGTTTTTGATCAAGTCACAATTTAAATCCAAATATGTAATTGTCTGAAAACAATTTTCTTAAGAGTTTGATGATAATTTTTCTTTACAACACGTTTAATCTACCCTGTTTAAAAATAGCCTTTTTTCTGCCATCTAGTGTATATTATGTTGTTTGTTTTCTTTTTTTCAGCCACACTAATCTGCCTATTTTAACTTATACATCATGCACTAATTGAAAAAAAAGTGTTTATTTCTAATACATATATTATTCTAGATAGAAATAAATTGTGTATGATTCAAAGGAGAATGTTGTTTAGTGTCATGAATTAATCTCAATTTTAAAGAAAACAAATATATTGATCTCAAATGTAGCACATTGATTTGAAATTAATTCGTTCAATTATCAAAAATACAATCTTAATTTAAAGGGTAACTCTCGCCAAGATGCAACCTATGGTCTTTTTGTTAATCTATCCGAGGCAAACTTTAGTTTAAAAGCATAATTAGAATGGAAACGCCACTTTTAATTTTGACTATTTTCGTTCTCGGTCAAATTGCCTTTTGAATGGGAGTGCTTGGGGCAATTCTATGATGGCATCAAAAATCGCAGTTTTTGAAACTCTAAGAAGGCTCAACACAACATGAAACTTTGCTCGAAGTATCATCTGGGGCTCTTCACATAACCTCGAGCATTGAGAACATTGTTTGTGTACACAGAGTTTACTAAAAAGAAAGATTTTTAACAGCTCACTGTAGCTGTATCCGCCGGCATTTTGACAGTCAAAAATAGTCGATCTCCGAATGTGAATGAACTGACTCTGAATTTTATTATTGCTTGTTATATGAGCATCCTTTTTCAAATACAAGGTCAATATTGATTTTCACTAATGACAAAACAACATATCCGTGAATTTAATGGAACTAAGCTTTAGGAGCTTTCCATCTTTACTCTCCTCCCTGTTACGGATTCGGAGATCGACATTTATTTTCGGCTCATATTTACTGCTGTCTTTCAGCCGTTATGCTGTTTTCGTCACCTGAAATTTCAGTGCATCCCTACTAAAGGAGCTACAGCAATCTGTCACACTACATTAAAGGGTCAACTAAAATCCTTATTTTAGTTTTAACACATTTGTGCCCAAATTTTTCTGAATGGTTTCATGCATATAATCGTGTTAATAGTGTCCTATGTGAACATGTTCTGCATTTATTTTCCCCAGGTTTTTTTTTCTTTCTTGAAAATCATATTTGAATGTGCGACAACTATAGTTGCCGGTGGGCAAATATGTTGTATGCACCCCCTCAATGTAAAATATGAATAGGAGGAGAACATTTGGCATTTATCTCAAAATAACTGCTTTTGACAGATCAATGTTTATTCATAAACAAATTTATTATGTATGAAAGTCGAAGAACATTTGATGTAAACCCAAAAAACTGCATCTAGCTTATAATCTCTTGAATATGAAAACACAACAAACAACAAATCCATTTGCCTTAACCATTGTGCGCTGTTCAGGGTCTTTTTGACCCACATTTCTAACTTTCATTCTTGGGGATAACATGGATAATTTGACATGGTTTAGTGTAAGATTTTTGCCCATCTTTTGGAAAATGCTGTTTTAAAAGTAACAAATTATCACTTTAACCAGTAGATGGCTGCAGAACGATTTGCTATTTGACTAACTGAAAGACATCTTTTCACAAGTTTTTCCAGTTGTATTCATATCTACATATTATGAAATCACAATTATAATAATAAAAGTTTAGGCACTTTTTGTACTGGAAAAAAAAAAATCTGTTTTTCAGTAATGTTGTATTATGATTAGAATCAAATTAATTTTATCAATGGACAAAATTCATCCTCAAAATCAGAAACAACACAGAGCACACAGACAGAAATGAATTGGCACACTTTAAATTTGTAGAATTATATGAAAAACAGATGTTTGAAATAAATGATAAACTCTAAAAACTCCAACTTTTCTCTTTGTAACATCCTGATCAGGTTTGGTTCTAATCATAATGTAACATTATTGAAAAACTAATTTTTTTTCAGTACAAAAACTGCTAAACTTTGACAAAAAGTAACTTTTATTATTATAATTGTGATATGTAGATATGAATCTACCTGGAAAAACTTGTGAAAAGAAGTCTTTTAGTTTGAAACTTTTATTAGTTAGTTAGTTAAAGTTTATTTCGGTCAACTTCATAAAGAAAAACAATTTACAAGCAAACATAGAAGCAAACATTAAATTACAATGTAAACAATATTTAAAAAAAAAAAAAGAGAAAGAAAAAAAAAAGTTGATCGACCGAAAAGGTGTCGGCTGAAGCTTATGCTTATTGCGCCGATCCTTTTTGCATAACATTTATTTTACACACAACACCAAGTCCCTAAGTCATCATGCATGCAATGACTAAAAGAAAAAAAAGCTAAATTAATTCAGTTTTATATAATGTGATCTTTTTTTTTTTAAATAATTTCTTGAAACTACTAATGGATTTACATATTTTCAATTCATCATCAAGACTATTCCACAGTTTAACCCCCTGAACAGACAGACATCTCTGTTTGACATTGGTTCTGATTTGAGGTTTGCTGAACATAAGTGTTCCTCTGAGCTCATAAGGAGTAGACTTCATCTGAAACAAGTTCTGGACACAGTCTGGAAATTTATTATTTATTATTTTATACATTATTTTGGCTATTTTAAATTCCACCAAGTCATTAAATTTTAATAGGTTGGAATTCATAAATAACTTGTTTGTTGGGTGATAATAATCTGTTTTATTTATAATTTGTATTGCACGTTTTTGCAGAATAACAATTGGTTTTATTATTGTTTTGTATGTATTTCCCCAGATCTCTACACAATAAGTCATGTATGGCACTATTAGAGACTGGTACAATATGTTTAGAGCCTTTGTATCAAGAATGTGTTTTGTTTTAGACAGGATAGCCAGTGTTTTAGAAATTTTTGATTTTATATAGGTTATGTGAGATTTCCAGCTGATCTTGCGGTCAATGATGATACCTAAGAATTTAATTTCATTTACCAGTTCTAGTTCAAATTTATCAATTCTTATCTGGACTTTTGTATTTATTTGTTTATTACTAAATAAAATAAATTTAGTTTTATCTATATTTAGTGACAGTTTATTAACATCAAACCATTTTTTTAATGTTTTCATTTCTGCTTCCACTGTGTCCAGAAGCTGTCCCAAATTCTGATTGGAACAAAATAAAGTTGTATCATCAGCAAATAAAACACAATTTAATTGAGTTGACACATTACAAATGTCATTGATATATAATAAAAATAGCTTTGGTCCAAGGACTGATCCTTGTGGAACCCCACAAGTGACCCTCTGAAGCTGTGACCTGTCATTGGTGAACTGCACAAACTGAAATCTATTCCTGAGATAGTCACTAATCCATCTTTGTGCAACGCCCCTGATACCATATATTTCAAGCTTTTTTAATAATATTTTATGATCAATGGTATCAAATGCTAAATTTAAGTCTATAAAAATTCCAACTGAGTAATTTTTTTTTTCTATTGCAGAGGTCAGTTTTTCAACCAGCTCTATTACAGCCATTTCCGTGGATCGATTTGCTTGGAAGCCATATTGATGATCGTTTAATAGTTTATATTTTTCAATAAAACTGTCTAATCTTGTTTCAAATAGTTTTTCTAATATTTTTGAAAATTGTGGAAGGAGGGAAATTGGTCTGTAATTTGAGAATAAATGTCTGTCACCATTTTTGTAGATGGGGATGACTTTAGCTATTTTCATGTTGTCCGGAAAAACACCAGTTTGGAGAGATAAGTTGAAAACATAAGTTAATGGTTTAACAACAAATGTCATAACATCCTTAACTAGTGCCATGTCTATATCATTAAAATCTGTTGATTTTTTATTTTTAAATGTATTTATTATATTTATTATTTCATTTTCATCTACTGACTTTAGAAATATTGAGTTTGTATTTGATTTAATTATGTCAACATCCACACCTACTTTTAATTCTGGGTGCACAATATTATTTGCTAAATTGGCACCTACATTTACAAAATAATTATTGAATTCATTAGCAATATTGATTGGTTTAGTTATAGTTTTCAATTGGTTTGTGAAGTACTTTGGATATTCGCTTTTCTTAGTGTTTCCTTTGATTGCACTATTTAGTACCTTCCAAGTCTCTTTAATGTTACTTCTGTGTTGCTCTAGTAAATTATTATAATAGGCCTTTTTAGTTTTTCTTAATATATTTACTAGCTTGTTTTTATATAGTTTATATTTGAGTTCGGCTTCCTTTGTTCTTTTTTCTAAAAAGAGTTTATATAGGAGATTTTTCTTGTTACATGCATTTTGAAGTCCTTTGGTGATCCAGGGTTTGGCTTCATACTTTGACTGTTTTTGCATGCTCATAGGACAATGTTTGTTGAATAAGTGAGTAAAAATAGACAAGAATTTATTATAAGATTCATTTGGATCATTAATTGAGTAGACTTCATTCCAAGTCTGTATACTTAATTCTTGTTTAAAAGCTCTAACGGATACTGCGGTTTTGAGTCGTTTTAAACAATATACCGGTACTCCTTGTTTCTTTGTATTTAGATTCTGAAAAAAAAATTGCAGTGTACTAAAGACAGGAAGATGATCACTTATATCGTTTATAAGGAGACCACTTTCTATTCTGCTGTCAACTGCATTTGTAAAGATATTGTCGATCAAAGTAGAACTATTTGCTGTGATTCTTGATGGTTTTGTGATAGTGGGAAAAAGACCTAAACTAAACATAGTATCCATAAAATCTCTGTGCTTTTGTAATTTGTGTACATTCAATAGGTCAATGTTAAAGTCTCCACAAACAAAGGTTACCTTTGACATGTCAAACATTTCCACAATTCTGCTGTTAAATGCATCAATACATGACCCTGGAGTCCTATATATACAGCTTACCAGGATTGTTTGCGATTTTTTTAACCATTATTTCAACTGTAACACATTCCATCATATTATCTATTTCAATTGTCATATTTTTTACTAATTTACAGTTAAACCCACTACATACATATAAAGCTACACCACCTCCTTTTTTATTAGTTCTATTCGCATTAAACAATTCATACCCATCGAGTTTGGTGTCACATTCTCTATTCACATTTAGCCAAGTCTCTGATAAGGCAATGATGTGAAAATTAGGAAATTGTCTTAAGTAGTCCTTAATTTCTTCAAAGTTAGTATACAGGCTTCGACTGTTGAAGTGTATTATTGATAAAGCATTGTTCATTCTTACACTGGATTTGAATTGTTCGTTCGTATAATACTCGCAGTTCGTATAATACTCGCAATTGTTTGTATAGAAGTGGTTCTCTGGATCTATTTCATTCTCCATATCATAATTTTTGTGATCAGTAAACTCAAAGCATTTCATGTTCATGCTGCATATATCATTCATCGCAGCGCTGTCAGATGATTTGAATTGATCGTGTTCCGCGTCATCTCTTTCCTCTGTAGTACGAGTGGAGTTGATTAACAGTTCGGTCATGTTTGGTAGTCTTTGTCACGTTCATCAATTGATCACCGAACAGTTTCATGTGATGCACCGTTGTGGATTTTAATTCTTGTATGGATCCAAGTCCTGCAGTTCTTTTATCCATATGACTTTTGAGGATTCTGAAGGGCCAATTTGGCGAATCATAACTTTACAATTTCTAGTCCAGGTTGCATGTATTTTGTTTTGTCGTCGGAGAATACGCGCTTGTCGTGCTATATCAGCATTCTTTTTAGTCAAATGTTCATTTATGTACACTCCGGTTCCAGACAATTTTTTAGCTTCCTTGAGCAATCCCACTTTGCTTTTACGATTAATGAAGCGAACTATGATATTCGCCTTCCCATTTTCCCTTTTAGGAAAAGTATGACAAGCAGCGATGTCGTTGCTTTTAATCGGCATGTTGAGATTGTTGAAAAACTGAATTACTTGTTGTTCTAGTGTTTGTAGTTCGTGAGCCGGTGCATCCTCACCTTTGTCAATGCTCGACGCCGCTCTGGCATACATTAAGAGCTCTGCAGCCATCTACTGATTAAAGGGATTTTTTTTTTTACTTTTAAAACTGCATTTTCCAAAATTTGGGCAAAAATCTTACACTAAACCTTGTCAAATTATCCATGTTATCCCCATGAATGAAAGTTAGAAATGTGGGTATTTTATAAGGCGAATTTTACATAATTTTCTTTTTGGACATTTTGTGGAGTAAAAATGTCCAAATGTGGAGTAAAAACATTAATAAACTGAGTAAAATTACATTTGTTTAATATATATATATATATATATATATATATATATATATATATATATATATATATATATATATATATATATTGTTACAAAATTACATTTTGTTGCCTGGGGTCTCTCAGACCCCAAACAGCCTGACTGTAAACCGCAAACGAACAGCGCACAAGGGTTAAAGTTGTGGAACATAGTGCAGAACAAAGTGCAGCCATAACAGGGCATTGTGTATCAAAAAGTTAAATGAAAATAAATAAATACAAATAAATAGAATGAAGAAAAAAATATATCTATATAACAAAACTTAAATTTATGAACAGTAGAGATGTCATTTAAAGGGTTAAGTTATGTTTATGCACTAAACAAGACCAATAACCTTGATTTATTAACCTATTAACACAGTATACCCCATTTTCCCATGATATATGTACTTACAAGGCATTTGCCCTTGGACTTTTGACTAAGTATACAAAAAACTATAGATCTCTTGTAAGATTTGTTTTGTTTGGATGATTCTAGAGACCTTCATGATTATGTAGATAGATATATGTCAACAAAAAATACTTATTAGTAACATGAAAATGACCTTTCTTTGGGAGGGTTTGCCTTCGCCATTCTTCCTGGAAGTAGGGCTAGGAAGTTGACAGCCTCATGTGACAGGGAGGAAGTGAATACCTTTTTTTTTGTGTTGAAATACTTTATTTGGTTGTTTGCTTGCATTTCATTGAGAAATAAAACATGGACAACATCTAGAAAAATACTTACAAAAGGAAAATGACAACTATGCATTGCGGCAACTATAGTTGCCGGTGGGCTTAAATGGGTTAATAATAGTTTTGGTAAATGGATAATTTGGTAATTAAACTTAAATAATATAAAATGAAAAAGAAAAAAACATTGATAAAAGATTGATCTTCAGATTTAGAAGTCAGTATCGAGATGGTTATAATATTGTGATGCATTGAAAAAAAACCTGATTTTACCCACCCGTATTGTTGCTCACTGTTAGTTAGCTCACTGGTATGCATAAAATGTGTTAATGCCTTATTCTGTTAGGTTACTTTTTCTCTCACTATAAAATGTGTTTTAAATATATCATGACTATTTGATATAATTTTGAATATCAAATGATGTCCTGAATCTCCTGTTTCTCTGTTCCTTCTGCATCCCTCATCAGTATCTTCGTTGCCATCAATGACGGATCGTCTGGAGTCCATTGCTCGGCAAAACATGTGAGATAATATACTTTTTTTGTATACACATTTACTATGCCAAAAGTACTCAACCCCCTAATTTTTCCATGTCTGGTAGGCTTGATCACACTGCTGTTTATCATCACAGTGTTTCCCATAGGTTGAGAATTTACTTGTGGTGGTAGGCAGGGCGAAGTGGTGCAGCGCTTATTGAGCGGGTTCAGAATAAACTAGTCAAACAAAGGTTTATGAACTCTATTTATTACAGAAAATACTCAGCATCATTAACAAATAATTTAGAAATTCATATTATGCATAAATTTATATTTATAAAATTATACTACGAGGAACAAATATTTTCATAACGAAATCTTCCAAAACTATTTACAAAGTTGACAGTTTCTGTCTGAGCAATGAATTTTTCTCTGCTTTGAAATAAATAAATAAATAAATGTTGTAAGGCCTGCCTATGCATAAGGGCAGGTCCGTTTATACTAATCCTTAAGCATGCAGCAAGGTGCTCTCCTTGAAGTTTATTTTGCATGTCAGTTTTTTATCTGAAATAGAAACAAACTTGCATAACCATTTGGGAAAATAGCACAATAGAAAATTAACTGACAATTTTCTAATTGTGCTTTTCTGCATTATGGTTTAAAATCACTTACCCTGTTCATTGCTGAGAAGTCTTGCTCACAATTTAATATTGTTTAAGGCCATTTCACGATTTCAGTCAATATATTGTTTAGTCTATGTTCTTTAAATGGATATCATATAGATCAGTGGTTGTCACTCTTAGAGTGGCGTGCGCCCTAAGGCTTTTAACATCCCTCTGCAGTCACACCTTTTTCAGTAAGGGACAATATTTGCCCCTTTAAAGTCCGCGTGAACCGGAAGTTGCAAACGACTTTTCTCCAGTGTTGTGACGTATTTCCCAGTGAAAAGGAATATTGAACAGAGGGCAGGGTTTTACTCTAACGCTCCTCCTCTCCATCTCTCGCTCATAACAGACTAACGCAGGGCTTAAAGTATTCCGGCACCGTGCCGGATCTCCGGCGTGCGGCCGTGAGGAAGAAAAAAAAAAAAATAGCATGCGGTCAGAGAATGTCTAATAGGAAGAGAATTGTCACTCTCTGCTTACTTCCGGTTTATGGACTGGCTGCAGTAACACGTCTCTGTCCATGCGGGGGCGCTCGCAGGCGAGTGCAGAATGAATGGAGGTCTATGGCGAAAAACCCTCAAAATCCACTTTTCTCAGGATATAATTTTTGGTCTAGAAATTTGAATGTTGTATTCGAAAGGAGATGCAAAGAAATTACACATTGCTGGGTGTTAGATTTTTTAGAGTCACTTATTTGGTTTAAAAAGTCTTTTAAAATGTCAATGACGTCAGAATGCTGACGTCATTAGCATAATGCTAGCGTGTTATGGGCAAAAACAACTCAACCTGTAAATCAAATCAAATCAAGTATATTTGTATAGCGCTTTTCACAATACAGATTGTATCAAAGCAGCTTCACAGTATTAAAATAAAATAATACAACAAAGTTTGTTTCTAGTGGAATTTATTGATTGATAGAATAAAATTAAATATCCCCAAAATATCCCCAACTGAGCAAGCCAAAGGCAACAGTGGCAAGGAACCGAAAAACTCCATCAAGTGACCTAATGGTGTCCTAAAACTTCATCAGGTGACCTAATGGAGAAAAAAAAACCTTGGGAGAACCCAGGCTCAGTCGGGGGCCAGTTCTCCTCTGGCATTTATGAACTAGAGGCCGGAATGTAGTTTGAAACTGTGAGATTAACAATATTATATGAATGCCTGGCTGAAAAGATGCGTCTTTAATCTAGTTTTAAACTGGGAGAGCGAGTCCGAGCAACGAACAGTATCAGGAAGGCTATTCCAGAGTTTTGGAGCTAAATGTGAAAATGCTCTCCCTCCTTTGGTTGATCTGGATATCCTAGGTATGACCAAAAGCATTGAATTTATTGATCTTAACCCCCTCAGGTCGACGGTATCGCCGGCGATACCAGCTCACTTTTTTTCAGTTCAGTTCAAAAGAAATTAATTTTGCTCTGTGGACTTTGATATTACAAGCAAGTTTCACCTGTGAATCAATCGATTCTGTTAAATGTGTATTATTTTTGTGTATACTCACAATAAAAACAAAGTGTTGTGCTTTTCGCCAAATAAAGAAAAATAAACACGAAGCGAGTTCTGCCTTCACTCTGTCCGTGTAGTCCATTCTGAAACGCGTCCGAAAATGAATCATAACTCAGCGAACACTTCTCACACAGACACGTGAGTTATGTCTTTATGAAGCTTGAAACCTCTTCTTTTAAATGAAGTAATTTATATAAAAAACAAATGTTTTCAACTCATGTAATCTGTCTGAAAGCAAGGAGAGGTACCGTTTTTCCTTCTCCCCTCATTAGCTCTATAATCAGCTGCGGCCGCCCCGCCCCCGGCGCGATTCACATGTAAATAGTTAGATGATCTAGTATGCATCGCATACGCCCCTCGATCAATGCCATAAAAACACAGTTTCTTCATGAGACTTACTGATAGTTCATCGCGTTTTGAGTATGGCTCGTTTCTCCGGTAAAGACGCCCTTCAGATGATTCAGGACAGCGAGGAAGAATGCACCTTTTCCTCCGAGGAAGATGAAGACTCGGACGACGAACGGCAGCATTTTGAAGAGCGAATTGATCCCGCCGAGGACACAATTTCAGAGTAAGTTTTACTGTTATATAATTATTTTTCTGATATATCAGACTATATCTGCTTAGTGTTGGCTAGCTTTTGGCATCTTACATGAAAGATTGCATAACAATATCCCTTAACATTCGTGTATATGCTCAAGTGTAAACTTTTTCAATGTGATAGGCTATTACTCTCTAAACATATTTGTATATTAAATATATTTCACTCAGTTTTGATTAGCTTATAACACTGATTATCATGCAGAAATAACGTTACTGCCGTATGTCTTATGTACCTTATTTGTGAATATCTGCTTAAGTGTAATGTGATTTAGTCTAAATATATATATGATATATGTGATTTAGTATAATATATATATATATATATATATATATATATATATATATATATATATATATATATATATATAGTTTTGGTTAGACTATGACACTGCTTATCATGCTTCAGTACTGCCTTATGCACAGATGTTTCATGTTTGTGAATACAGGTGTAAATGTTTGAAATGTAGTGATGTGTCGTTCGCGAACGATCCGTTCATTGCGAGCATCACTAAATGCGTGCGGTCTAAATGGCTCATCAACAGATACTCGCGGTGACACAGTGATATTTCTCTGTCCTATGGACCATCAACAGATATATACATGTATAGATTGTGCGTCCATAATTAATTGCCCATCAGTTTGCTTTGGATAATGTATGCTAACAGTTTTTGTTGTTGTTGTTGTTGTTTTTTAGGAATATGGCTGCAGCTTGCTCTCCTTCTCCAGCACCCCATAGAGGGGCACGCAGTTCAGTTCTCAGTGTGATGGAGAATCTTCCCGAGTAAGTCCACAGACGTAATATTTACAGAGGAAATATAATTGTTTACATCATCATAATATAAAAGTACATATTCTTGTGTGATATTACAAAAACTGTTGTCTTTTTTTACCCATGGCCATTAGTGATCGATAATGATAATAATACAGTGTCTTTGATTGTGTTATCAGTATACTCACAGTGTGTTTTGTTTTGTTTTTTACAGATGTGACAATGAACATGTCCAAGCACCTGTCCCAAAGAGAGCCAAGGCTAACCAGCAGACAAGCAACAGGCAGTCCACTCTGGCATGGAAAACAGAGACTGATGTTGACATGGTTCCACAGACTGTGCGATTCCGTCCTGCACGAGAAACTGGACCGCAACCGAGTTCTGTTGACTCACATTCGCCTATGAGTCTATTCAAACAATTTTTTTCAGAAAGTGCTGTGTCAACTCTGTGCCACAACACAAATGCTCAAGCTGCCAAGGCAACTGCAAAGGGCTGCAAATATAAATGGACAGATATCAGCATCAGTGAGATGTACCGTTACATTGGGTTGCTGTTCTACATGGCCATGGTGAAGGTGAGCTCCATCAGCGACTACTGGCGGCAAAGCAGTGTTTTCTCTGTACCCTTTCCAGCTACAGTTATGTCCCGGGACAGATACCGCACCATTTCATGGAATGTGCACATGAGTCACCCAGATGCAGATATGGATAATGACAGAAAGAGGGGCACACGTGAACATGACCGTCTCTTCAGGGTCAAACCTCTCATGGACACTATTCGTCAGGCTTGTAAAGCCATCTATCATCCTAGAAGAAACTTAGCTGTGGATGAAAGAATGGTGGCATGCAAAGCACACACAGGCATGACACAGTACATGAAAGCTAAGAAAACCAGATGGGGTTTCAAGTTGTTTGTTCTTGCAGACTCATTGAATGGATACACTGTGGACTTTTCTGTGTACACCGGAAAGAACAATTTCCCCACAGGCCATGGACTGTCATATGATGCTGTAACATCTCTTTTAGACCAGACATTTTTGGGTTCTGGGTACCATGTGTACATGGACAATTTTTATACAAGTCCAAAGCTCCTCAAAGACCTGTTTGCAATGAAGTTTGGTGCATGTGGGACTTACAGGGACAACAGGAAGGACTGCCCTCGGAATGCAGCTAATTCACTCTCTAAAAAATCTGCCAGGGGATCCATCAGGTGGATTCGGGATGGACCTCTTGTATTTGTAAAGTGGATGGACACACGAGAGGTATCTGTCTGTTCTACTATCCATCCTGCTTATTCAGGAGACACTGCACAGAGGAGGGTGAAAACACAAGATACATGGAGGACAAAGACATTTCCATGTCCTGCACCTGTGACTGCCTACAACAAACACATGGGGGGTGTTGACCTGTCTGATCAGCTGATACAGTACTACACAACACAGCACAAAACCATGAAGTGGTACAGAAAGATCTTTCTACACTTCTTGGACATTGCTTCCACCAACTCTTTCATTGTGCACAAAGAGCTACATGGTAACTTGTCCCATAAAGAGTTTATGGAGCAGCTTATAACAGAGCTCTGTGGTGTGTCACTGAAAACGGCACCAAAACGGACCAATAGTGACCATGTGCCAGTTCCAGGAGCTGAGCTGGCATCAGATGACAGGGATGTTGCCACAGTTGGTCGCCGCTCATGTGTTCATTGCAAAGCAGTGTGTGGTAAAAAGCAGTTAACACCATGGAAATGCAAGGCATGCAATGTTCACTTATGTCTTCAGTTAAACAGGAACTGTTTTCAGGAGTGGCATAAAGATGTGTGACTGTGTTCAGATGTGTGTGCTCTACTGACCACCTTCCACTAACCATCAGCCTTCAGAAATCATTCTGATATGATGACTATTTTTTTAAATCAATGTTGGAAACTGTTGTGCTGCTTAATATATTTTTTTTATAACCTGTGATAGTTTTTTCAGGATTCTTTATTTTACTCACATTTGAATTACTTGTAGCCCGCATAAACGGGGCACAGGAATTTACTGTGAGATACCTGCCTTTACTTTTGTTTTTCGCTCAGTTGTTTTTTTTATAGCAGACTGATTAATAAATTTTGCTCACATTTATTTTGCTTAGAGCAAATTTAGAACATTTAGTTCCTCCACATAGAGGAATTACAATAAAACAGATTGAAAAACAAAACCTTTGAATCTCCTCTTCTTTGTTCAGGCACTTGATGGCCCATTAGCCACTGAAAGAGTGTATGTCACACCCCTGGTCTGAATCTCATTAATATTGATGGCCATTGGCCCATTAATATTGATGGGCCACCCCTCCCATGCATAAACCTCTTCTGACAAAAAAACTGTTTTAGAAAGTTCAAATCAATGTACTGTTTTATGAGAACGATAAGGCAGGATGATTTTCACGCCATTTTGAAGCCAGAACTCAAAGCTACACAATTCATTAGTCAAAAGTCTTATTTACACATATTTAGTTTGTGTTTTGAGGTCTTATTTCTGCAACTTTCATTTTTATTTTTTCCAATAACCACGCATAAACATTATTCTCTTAAAAATTCAAACATATACATGCATGTTGATCAGATATTTTGGTAGCCCTGTTTGTGCTATATAGAGTGAATTTACACCTTTGCCATTAACATGTTTATAAATAACTGAAAAAAGCACAAATGTCAGAGCATGTCAGAACACCTCCAGGGCCCAGAAAACAGCTCAGACTCCAGAGGGTTAAAGAGCGCGATGGATTATAGGGTGATAGAAGATCCGTTAAATAGACTGGAGCTAAGCCGTTTAGGGCTTTATAAGTCAGTAGCAATACCTTATAATTAATACGGAACTTTATAGGTAGCCAATGTAGTGATGATAAAATCGGTGTTATATGATCATATTTTCTCGATCTAGTAAGAACTCTAGCAGCGGCATTTTGGACTAACTGTAGCTTGTTTATTGAGGATGCAGGACAACCGGCTAATAAAGCATTACAGTAATCTAGTCTCGAGGTCATGAATGCATGAACTAACTTTTCTGCATCAGAAACTGATAGCATATTACGTAGCTTAGCAATGTTTCTAAGGTGGAAAAAGGCTGTTTTTGTAACATACGAAATATGATTTTCAAAAGACAGGTTACAATCGAGTATAACACCCAGGTCTTTTACTGTAGAGGATAAAGTAACAGGACATCCTACGATGTCAAAGTTGTATTGTGAGAGGTTCTGTGGGCGGTTTTTTGAACTGATAAGTATTACCTCTGTCTTGTCTGGATTTAATAAAAGAAAATTACGCGTCATCCAATCTTTTATATCTTTAACACACTGTCAATTTGGATAATTTAGCATTTTCATCCGGCCGTGATGAAATATATATTTGAGTGTCATCAGCATAACAATGGAAACTAATTCCATGTTTCCTTATAATATTTCCAAGTGGCATCATATATATTGAGAATAACAGAGGGCCCAACACAGATCCCTGCGGCACTCCATAGTTTACTGGAATTATGATCGATTTCTCTCCATTTAAATAGACAAAATGGTAGCGGTCTGATAAGTATGATCTAAACCAGCTTAATGCTTGTCCTTGAACACCAGTATAATTTTGTAGTCGATCTAAGAGTATTGTATGATCTATAGTATCGAACGCAGCACTTAGATCAAGTAAAACTAGTATTGAGATGCAGCCTTGGTCAGAAGCTAAGAGTAAATCATTTGTGATTTTAACGAGCGCAGTTTCAGTGCTATGATGCGGTCTGAATCCTGACTGAAACTTTTCATAGATATCATTTTCTTGCAAGAAAGAGCCCAGTTGAGTGGACACAACTTTTTCTAGTATTTTAGACATAAAAGGTAGATTTGAAATGGGTCTATAATTTGCTAGATTATTATGATCTAATTGTGGTTTCTTAATGAGAGGTTTTATAACTGCCAGTTTAAATGTTCTTGGAACATGACCTAAAGATACAGACGAGTTAATAATATTGAGGAGAGGCTCTTCCACTACAGGTAACACTTCCTTCAGTAGTTTAGTTGGTATAGGATCTAATAAACATGTTGTTGTTTTAGATGAAGTGATAAGTTTATTTAACTCTTTTTGTTCTATAGTTGTAAAGCACTGTAATTGTTCTTGCGGGGGGATAATTGAGGCTGAATTATAAGGTGCGATTGAGGATTGAACGTTTACAATTGTGGTTCTGATGTTTTCTATTTTCTCAGTGAAGAAGTTCATGAAATCATTACTACTAAACTGTAACGGGAACTGTAAGAAATCGAAAAGAAATAAGTACTCGTTCATTCAACTTTCGACCTATAACCCATGTTGAACTTGCAAAACCTACAATAAAATCTGAGATTTCTCAACGGCAATCGGGTGAAAGAGACACATTTAGCCGTCTAGCCCCATAGACTCCCATTCAGTCTGCACTCGCCCGCGATCACCTCCAGTGGAATTCTAATGGAACTGCAACCAAAATCGATACAATGGGGCTAATAGGAAGTGCCAAGGCTCTCCGTAGACGGGCTCTGATGCGGTTTAATATTTTCGAGTCAATTGATTTCACCTACCAATCATATGAAAGGAACGCAGCTCTTACTAACGTTACAAGCCTATCAGAAGCAGAGCAGGGCGGGGCCTGGCAACACAGTGGGATTGAGATTTATACGTCACGTTAGCGTTGTCGGTGAAAGGAGCGCTAGTTCATGAAGCTTGGGGATGATGTCCTACCCACGGGCGTAATTTCCTATGGGGACACTTTCCAAAATCCCGTTGTCCCCCCCACCCCCACTCAAATTCATTTGTTATGATGTTTAACCGCACCGTCCGCACGCCGTCATTGCCACGGAGGAGCAGGACCGAGCCTGTGTAAAATAGCTCACTGAATGTTCTAATGAGCAAGTAGCGGTTGCGGCACAGACAGCGATGAAATGCTAGAAATATCAACAGGTGACTTTAATGTCATCATGGATGAAAAGAAAAAAAGGAGATGTGAGTTGGTTGATTCAGTAAATTAGCTCAGGTCAGGATAATCATATTTTGTCTACACCTGTTGATAACTTAGCTAATGTTAACATACACTGCTGCTTGGTAACTTCAGACGCTAAATATTTAATTTTAATATTTAATTAAATATTCTGTGTAGCTTACAAAAAAAAAAAAACAAAAAAAAACATTCTGTGTAGGCCTACCATGAACCACTTTAAACCGCAGCATTTTCTGTCAGCAATGTATGACAAGTAGCCTAGCCTAACGTTAGTGCTGTCAACGTAAACGCATGCGATTAATTTTTGTCCAGCTTAACGTGTTAAAATATTTATCGCAGCGTCCCGTTCTTTCTGTCATCCTTTGGGTTATATGATCATGCTCTCCTTCACGCAAATGTTTTAAACTATCAATGCGGGAGAAGGCAAAAGAGAACGCGCTGTCAGTGAATGTCCTCCTGAAACACACACACACAGAAAGACGCGCGCCAGTATCGCAGTCGACAGTAATATGCCATTAACATGCTTGAAAATAAATGGTGTCAATGAAGCCCCCCCCCCCCCCCCCCAAAAAAAAAAAAAATTTCAGGCTCAGGATTTTTTTTCACTTTAACCCCTGCTAACGGTTTGAGGGGAGTGGTTAAGCATTTCCCAACCCAAGTCCTCAAACCTACGTCATCTGGTCTTCATTCATAAAAATATGCCATTAACATGCTTGAAAATAAATGGTGTCAATGAAGCACCCCCCCCATCCCCCCAAAAAAAATTTCAGGCTCACGATTTTTTTTCACTTTAACCCCTGCTAACGGTTTGAGGGGAGTGGTTAAGCGTTTCCCAACCCAAGTCCTCAAACCTACGTCATCAGGGAAGGTCCTCCAATGCAGAGGGGAGGGGCATTTTCAGATTTTGATTAAAGATTATGAAGCCAAAAAAATGTTTTGTGTGGATTGACTTGCATGGATGAATTGTTCACCACAAAACGATCAATTTAGGCAAACAAAGTAAATATGGTCAATTTTGATTTCATGTGGACTTTAAATCGATTTTTCCAGTGCATTTTTTACCTTTTCAAATACCTTTATAAAATAAATAATGCTTTAAATAAAAAAATGTTCAATAGAGAAATATGCAATGATGGTAAAATCAAAGTGATGCTTTTAAATTTTAAATTAAAACCGCCAGTAGGTGGCGACAAGTCACGGTCTTTATGAGTGAGTCATCGAGTCATTCATTCATTCAGTAACGAAGCAAGTGGTGTTGTGGCAAATTCAAAGTTCTTTTTGGTTCAGGTCTCAAAGAAGTTATTAAGTTATAGCAAATTTGAAGTCCTTGGTTCAGGTCTCAAAGAAGTTTCTCAGAGCCGAGGTTCCAGGTCAGAAGAATTAACTTTATTGACAAGCAACAAAGTGAGAAGCCAGCTGGTCATCTGAGGTTACAATGGCCAGTGTTCATGTCTTATACTTTTTCTATATCTATCCCTTCTTCTATATCTATCCTTTCTTCTTTGCCACTCCTTGTGGCCTTGCCACCATTAAAAACATCTCTCCCTAGACCTTCTTTTATTGGTGGAACATCTCAAAAAACATGTTTTTCTGCCAGCGCATCCGAGCACCTGCATTTACAGACTTTTTGGGTACTTTTCCATTCTCTTATCCTTGTAACTGGGTACTTTTCCATTCTCTTATCCTTGTGACCCATTTTCTGCTTGGCATTACAGTATTCAGACTTTCACATGAGACAAGGGAAATTCTTCAACAGTGGCTGTAATTATGAATGAATAATTCAATCATTGACTCTCGTGATTTTGCAGATTCGTTCACCAACACTGCTGTGTGCTGCAGTTCTGCTGCGGCTTTTGTTGGAGCTATTATTTTGTAGCAAAAAATACTGACAATACTGTGTTTAAAATGAACATCACTTAATATTAATACCTTTCGTTTGTTGAACTGTTGTATAAAATCATTGTCACATTTGCAATTGTGTGGATATTCATATAATGTGATCAAAATTAAACACAGGAACTCACACAGGGTATATTTTTGTATCGAAGAAAGTTTGAATCTTAAATCGATCTCTATGCACAGCCTATTTGTTCTTCATGCTAGTAAGTGCTAAATACCCACTTTTACAAAGGTACATGGTCTATATTATTTGCCAAGGCAGCATAATCTGCACACAACCTATCATATAGGTCTACACGCAGGTTGTGTGAAGGCAGAAAGTTTTGACCACAAAAGATGAGGTAATTTGATCGGATGTCATTTATTTATGGCATTTTACCTGTTAGAAATACAAGCTCAGTTTGAATGTTATTTTAAGGTGGGGTAGAATTAAATTAACTGTAAAACTCAGCATTTTGTTCGCGTACCCCCTTCTGTCACCTTGAGAACCACTGAAATAGATGACTCAGAATTCCATTTTACGGTTTTACACATAGACTGTTAAAAATACTGTGTTTTGAAACTTATACTGACACAACAATTCCCCACTGAAGAGAAAAGGACTGAAATTTCTTTTTATGAGTAACAATTAATCTTTGTTTGGCATTTATTTTTCGTGGACTCTCAGGATTCATTAAAATTCATTAAAAAAATAAAATAGCCTAACTTTCCTGAATTAGGTCCTGAATGAAACAGCCGTTCAGTCGACGATGCGCACATCTCTCTCTCTCTCTCTCTCTCTCTCTCTCTCTCTCTCTCTCTCTCTCTCTCTCTCAAAAACAAACAAAAACGATTTAACGCAATTACAGAAATTCGTATTTTAATATCTCATAATTTGGCAGCAGATTTATTATGCTGCTGTCACTTTAAAACTTGACGCATGGATATATTTTACTGTTACACATGCGTTTTCTTTCTTAAAGGGGACCTATTATGCAAAATTCACTTTTGCATGCTGTTTGGACATAAATGTGTGTTGGCAGTGTGTACACAACCACCCAATAGTGATAAAAATCCACTCACTCCTTTTTTATTAATCCCCATAAATCATCAGCAGTGTCTCCCAACGACCTGTTTTCAGAATGTGGCTTTAGTGACGTCACTAAAGCCACAGGCCCCGCCCACGAGTGTTGACAGACACTGCCGTTTTAACATAGACCCGCCCTGATCGTTTACAGCGAGCATTGCTGCACTGACGATAATGTCTCCCAAGTGTTGTAGGTGTTGTGTGGCTGGATGTATTAATCCACATAGCTCTCTCTCTATTTACTCCCGAAATCTGAGGCAGTCGCTGAAGACGAGGTGGAATTATTTTGTTTTCAAAGAAAATGCTCCTTCAACTCTACCGAAATTCGTTTGTACTTGCGCACTTCTTATACTGTGTTTACTCAGCTCTTACGGTGATTTTCTGGAGTAAAACTGATGCTTCATCTTTTGTGTGATGTACAATAAACTTCATTAAACTCATCAGTATATTTTTGATCATCATTCGGACCTACTCCGAAACAGCAGACTTATACGTTATAACGGTAATTAAACTAAACTATACCTGTTCCATCTCCATACAGCACTCTGACTCTGTAGGCATTATTGTCCGACTCCGGCTCGAAATGAACACCGTTACCGAGAGTTTCTGATATTATCATCATTCCATGAGATGAAATTGTCCTGAGACTGAGCGCGAGCTCATGAAGCTCCGCCCCCTGTGCCATGCAGTAGCAGCTTATTTGCATTTAAAGGGCACATACTAAAACAGCGCGTTTTTCTGAGCACCAAAAAGTGACAATTTAAACATGCTGTAAAAAATGATCTGTTGGGTATTTTGAGCTAAAACTTCACATACACACTCTGGGGACATCAGAGACTTATTTTACATCTTGTGAAAAGGGGCATAATAGGTCCCCTTTAACTGTTTGCGTTCACTTAAAGGAGTAGTTCACTTTAAAATGAAAATTACCCCATGATTTACTCACCCTCAAGCCATCCTAGGTGTATATCCCTTTCTTCTTTCAGACAAATACAATCTGAGTTATATTAATAAACAACCTGACGCTTCCGAGCTTTATAATGGCAGTGCATTACCACCACCAGTTTGAATCTCAAAAAAGTGCATCCATCCATTATAAAAGAACTCCACACTGCTCCTGGGGGTTAATAGAGGCCTTCTGAAGCAAAGCGATGAGTGTGTGTAAGAAATATATTCATATTTAACACATTATAAAGTAAAATTCTAGTTTCCGGCTATACGCAGTCTATTTGCGTCTAAAGCGCAACTTACACAACTTAGTTGTGTAGTGCTTCATGGCGTAGCGTAAATATCAGTAGTACGCTGCATTACTCGCATAAGTTGCGCTTTAGACTTAAATTGACTCCGTATGTTCGTTTAGCTGGAAGCTAGTTATTTTACTTTATCAAGTTTTAAATGTGAATATTTTTCATATTTATATGAATATTTATATGATTTACACAAAAGAAGATATTTTGAAAAATGTTGGCAACCAAACCATTTTGGTTACCCTTAACTTTTATTGTATGGCCAAAAAAATGGACTCAAATAATTTTCTTTTATGTTCCACAGAAAGAAAGTCATTCAGGTTGGGAATTACATTAGGGTGAGTAAATTATGACATTTTGGGTTGAATTACCCCTTTTAAGGGGAGACACGGCAACCAATCGTGAAAGTACAATGAGGCATTTAACTCTAAAAGCGAAATCTCATTGGCTGATGTCAATTTCTGACAACGTGAAACAATTGTGTGTTTTTGACTGGGGTTCTGTTCAGTTGAAGGCCATAAATGCTGTGTTATAAAGTTGTGATGTGTTTTAGGGGGTTTATATTGTTGTTGCTAATGATTTGATAAGATATTGTGTCTGTAAATAGTTGTTTCCACTAAAAAAGTACAAATTTTTTACAATACAAATCTTTAAAGGCTGTTTTCTCAAAATGTGTTTTCTCATACTCTGAGCCAGAAATATCCATTTCAGCAGCACTTACTTATACCAAACTTTCCAGTTGTATTCCTGTCTATATTCTTAAGGTTTTTACAGAGGGGTTTGTTCATATATTTTTCAGATTCTGATTTATACAACATTTTATACCTAAAAATATTTTTTTTTTTTTTACATTTTTTTTATGGCTGTTGACAGTTTTTTCTGATAAATGGAGTGATAAAAAGAGATATCCCAAAAAAAAATCCTCTGTAAAAACCTTTGAGTCTAATATGTCAACAAAATGAAACAATAATTTTAAATCTGGCTTTATCCACTGTTCAGATTTCTCTTCTGGAAATATATGCAATAATAGCTAATACCTAATTTGCATATTTAAACATAAATATTCTAAAGACTTGTAATACAAAATATGTTTGTCTTAATGTCAGAAATCAACTGGGGAAGTTTCATGCTGATATCTATTAGTTTTTTTTTTCTATTCACCTGGGGTGCCCTTAAAACGATAACATTTTTAAAGAGTTAAAACTTAGTCAAGTCAAGTCACCTTCATTTATATAGCGCTTTTATATAGGACATATTTAGGACAAATTGTACTATGTACTTTCACTGCAGGAGCTCACACGGCGTCCCCCGCTATTTTTCAGATGTGCTCGTATCAAAGTACTGTATCTATATAAACGGTATTGCCTCATTCCTTATAGTTTCAAAAAAATATGCGCATCACGTGTTCAGCCCAAAAGGTATGCGCGTTTGAATATATGTATGCAGGCGTGTAGTCCTTCTTTACAAATCAACCCTCAATAAACTACTTGTCTGGCCTTAAAAATTTCTAAGACAGAAAAACGGAATTATCCCGACAACATTTTGTCTGTACTGAGGTAAAGGGAAGGAAGGAGGCCTTCACAGGGGAGAGGGACTGATTGACACTTCAGGACTGCGTTGTCATCGTGTCCAGGCGCAGGTCCTTCATCAGATCTGGATACGGCCTGGATCCGGCGGACTGATATTAGCATAGACGGCATCCTTCTTATGATGTAACAAGTACATCAGGATTTATGGGGAGTGTTCCCAGTTCCGGCTGACCTAATCTATGCATCCTAACATTGAATTATAGAAGTCTATAATGTGTTGTGTATGCTAGGCCAAAGAGATGTGTTTTTAGTCTAGATTTGAACTGACAGAGTGTGTCTGCTTCCCTGACAATGTTAGGAAGACTGTTCCAAAGTTTTGGTACTAAATAGGAAAAGGATATACCGCCAGCAGTCGATTTTAATATTATAGGTATTATCAACTGGTCGGAATTTTGATATCGCAATATGCGTGAGGACTATAATGCGTTAACAGCTCGCTCAAGTACTGGGGAGCTAAACCATTTAGTGCTTTGTAAGTAATCAGCAATATTTTAAAATTTATACGATGTTTTAATAGGGAGTCAATGCAGTGTTGACAGAACTGGGCTAATATGGTCATACTTCCTGGTTCTGGTAAGAACTCGAGCTGCTGCTTTTTGAACCAGCTGTAGTTTGTTTATTAACCCTCTGGGGTCTGAGGTGTTTTCTGGCCCTGGAGGTGTTCTGACATGCTCTGACATTTGTGCTTATTTCTGCTACTTGTGACATTTTCATGGCTAAAGTCTGATTACACTGTATTTAGCACAAACTCTGCTACAATAATATATAAGCAGCATGCATGTAAAAGTTTGTAGTTTTGAGATAATGACATTTATGCGTGGTTTGTGAAAATACAAAAAAAAATTGATTATTACTGATTATTAATCATACTGATTATTAAACCATACTGATTATTTCTTCACAAGACTTTTGAAAATTGTATCACGTAGCCTAGAATATTTGCTCCAAAACTATGTGAAAATCACCCTGACTGCTCATTCAGATAAGACAATATATTGATTTCAAATTTGTAAGACGTGTTTTGTGTAAGAAAGCTTTATGCGAAGAGGCGTTAACACATCATTAATATGTATGGTTTTCACACCTGAGAAAGACAAAGACCCTCCCCTAATGGCCCTATTAGGAGCTATCAGGCCCTATCATTCTGAGCAACCTTGCACAAAGAATGAGGAGATTTAAAAAAGAATGGCTTTTTGATTGTTTGGATTTATTTACAACACAACATAATCCAAAGATACACAACAAATGACAAAAAAAGCACACTATTGAAAACAATGATCCAAAGAACTTTGTGCCATTCCTAAAAACATTGTACATACCTTTCATTTCCAAGGTGTTTGATTTTCACTTTACCATGTTCATGTACAGAGACTCATGTGAATGTTGAAGTCAGCAGAACCAGGCATCTGGTCCCTGTATAAAAAACAAAACAAAACTGTGAACATGCTGATATCAAGAGACTATAGGGCTGTACGGTTAAAATGTTTTTTTTTTTCTGGTTAAAATTGCTTTTTAAAATTCACAGAATACACACACAAATGTTTCCAACAATATATAATGAACACCAGGTTTGTTATCAATAATATTCAACTAATATAATTAAGAATGTCTTACCTTACATCTTTCTTGTCTTCAAATCGCGTTCTTCTTCTTCGGAGGTAAATCCAATGTAAGCTCACGGCGTGTCAAACTCGACGAAAAGCAGAGACTTGTGAAGTTTTTTGGTGCTTTGTTTTTGAGGTAACGAGCGCGTTCATTCCATGTGGAGATTTGCATGTGAATCTCTTTTGCGCGCGTGGGCGTGGTCGAATTAAAAATAATGAGCAAGCGTTTGAGAAGCTGGACATCTTGTTGGTTTTGTACAAATTACTTAAACAGAGAATATTTGTTTTCAGTTTGAATCCGATCATTTAAACGTACACACTTAAATGTTTATAAAGATATATGGCTCATAAATATGTGACAAGTATTCGCTGAGTTTTGTTTCAGTTTATAGACGTGCTCAAGAAAAAAAAGTTCACCGCGACGGAGAGGCAGAAAGCACACCCTGTTTATTTTCTTTATTTTACAAAAGCACAATGTTTTGATTTGATTGTAAGTGTAGACATATAAAAGTAGACATCTCACAGATTCCTTTTTCATATTTCTTTTTTCTGTATGACCATAATGATGGAGTAATTTAAGTTTATTGTGCTACAATGTGAAGAAAATCCAGCAAAACGCGCCCGCGCGTTTGCCAACCTCAGAGGGTTAAGCGTGCAGGGCAATCACCCATAATAGCATTACAATAATCTAACCTTGATGTCATGAACGCATGAACTAATTGTTCCGCATTTGTCAATGAGAGCATATGGCGTAATTTAGATATATTTTTAAGATAGAAAAATGCGGTTTTACAGATACTAGACACGTGACTTTCAAATGAAAGATTGGTATCAAAGTGAACACCCAAGTTCCTAACCAACGACGAAGACTTGACAGAGCAGCCATCAAGTGTTAGACAGTATGCTAGGTTAGTACGTGAGGAAGTTTGTCTTTTTTGGAAGTTCTTTTTTTTTATTTATATATATATATATATATATATATATATATATATATATATATATATATATATATATATATATATATATATATTCTACAGAATTGGTTCAAAGTTAGAGTTGGAAACATCTTGGAATTTGGAATTTTTTCCACAAATTCTGTATGCATGCAAGGCTCGTGTTTCGTTTTTTTGTTTGGTTTAATAAACGGAAAATGAGATTTCGGCTCTTTCACAATTTTCGTTTGTGGTTTACAAATTGGTTTATGGCTTTGATATTTCGTTCGCACATGTTGAAACGCTGAAACGCCCCTTTCATCTGATTGGTCAAACCGCTTCATCTTCAGAACAGCTAGAATAAGAGTCCATACGGCACACTCAAATCCCACTTTAATAAGCTTTTGCACCACTCGCTGATGTGCTTTTAAAAATGTATTTGCATTTGTTATAATTTATATCTAATTTAATTTCTTAATTTTGCTCATGGAGATAATGCGGACAATGTGCCATGTTTTAGTGGAAGATTGGCTCGTTTGCCATTTCCACATATTGTAGGAATTCATCTTTTCACAAGTTTTCATTTAGATTTGTGTTTAGACATTATAAAATCATTATTATAACAATAAAAATAATCCTTGGTCAAAGTATCTGAAGTATCATTGTTTTTTACAATGCAGTCACAACCTGAACATGGTGTTATATGTGTGTAGGCCTATATGTGTGTTTTTGTATTCGTTCTGCATTGTGGATGTTTTATGGTGTCACCCCTTCATTTCTGTGTCTGCTCCTCATTGAGCTGGTTTTTTTTTTCTTTTTTAACAAAAAAATGTAACGGAGCAATCCTATGGATGACTTTTGGGGGTGGGGTTGTTTGTGTTTTGGGTGAGCATTCCCCAATGTGGATGTGTTAACGTGTTAACGTCGCTCTCAAATCATGTTCAGTTTTGGTTGCATGCACTGTTGTGAAGAGAAAATAACATTTTGCACATTACATTTTCCATTGTATTGACTGACTCACACATCTGTCTGCAGACACCCAGCTGTGCAGATTCATTTATAGATTTAACAACATTTAACCCAAGCCAGTGGTGACCAATCCAGCTTCTGGAGGGCCAATGTCCTGCAGTTTAGCTCCAGCCTATTCCAACACAATTCGTCAGGTACAAAAGCTGTAACTGGGGTGGTAGCCTTTCAAGTCAAGTCAAGTCATTTTAATTTATATAGTGCTTTTAACTATGTAGATTGTTCCAAAGCAGCTTTACAGTGATAATAGGAAATTAAAGTAAACAAGGTAAACCTGGAGTGCATATTATACCTTAAAAGCTACTAATAATAAAAAGGCTTTTAACCCTCTGGGGACCAAGCTGTTTTTGGGGTCCTTGAGATGTTCTGACATGCCTTGATATTTGTGCTTTTTTCAGTTATTTATAAACATGTTAATGGCAAAGGTGTAAATTCACTCTATATAGCACAAACAGGGCTACCATAATATGCGAGAAACGTGTATGTAGATGTTTGTATTTTTAAGAGAATAATGTTTATGCGTGGTTATTGGAAAAAAATAAAATGAAAGTTGCTGATTTAAGAACACAAAACACATATTAAATACAGATGTGGCCTCTAAAAATGCGCGTCTCAGAGAGAAGAATGCTGCACGCACTTCCGAAATTCTGCGGGATCGTGCAGAAGGGGGATTAGGTGTTGGACGCAGGAAATACTAAAACCTGTAGATGGCAGTCGTGTTTCATGTGGCCATACTGAGTTGACGAGTATGACGAAGACAATGTTTTCTTTTGCCAGTTACATAAACAGTCACATATTCTTCATAAAAATCCGACTCAAACGCGCATCATTTGTCTTATTTATTTTTTTCTGTGTACTTACAGTAAAATATACATGATGTATGATAACTGAGTCTTATAACACAATAATTTGCGAAGACCTTTGAAGAGACCGAGAGCATTTGCCCAATATCATTATGTAACTTTACATTTAGTTCCTTTTTGCATCTTAACGTTTTAAATAGCTTTAACATGGTTGTAATGCGCTTTTCTGCATTACTGTACAGTACTTTTTATATAGGCTAATTATTGTTTCTTTTATTAATTTAATAAAGAACTCTATCTCGTATTCTGTCCAAACGATCCATGTAGGCTACTTTTGTGTCCATTCGTTCTTCCTTTTTTAACCCGTAGGCTAATTGAAAAACGAAAAATGAACGGTTGTTGTCTTTTTAAAACGCAAAGTTGAACACCAAAATTTTAATTTGAACTGGCTAGACCAACTGCTGCGCAAAAAAGTATCGACGAATTTTCAGATTTGTTTTCAGTTTATGACTTTTTGCCCCTTTATTAAACATTTAAAATATTCACAAATTAATATGGAAAACATGTCGATTTTACTGGTTTTCTAAGGCCAAATTAGAACCTGGAATTGATGTTTTTCCCGCAGTGCTGAATGAGAAGAGCCATTAATATTATTAATAAACTATTTTTTTTTGGCTAAAATCACATCTCCATCTCCGCTGTTAAGCAGACGGATTACATAATCAGAAAGGTATTAGCCTTCGATTCGAATTTGTTCGTTTTAAAGTGGACATTTCAAGCTTTTGTTTCAGTTCTCGCGCTTTACGGAGATCATGAAAGTGCGTCTGATTGTTTTCTTTTATTTTACAAAAGCACATCGTTTTCTTGTTATTGTGAGTTTACACAAATAAAAGTAGTTGAGAACAATGTATTATTATTTTCTGTATGAACAGAAATGATAGAGTATTTTAAGTTGTTTGCACTGTTGATAGGAAAATGCAAGTGTTCTCGCTCGCGCCTCCGTGCAGTGCGCGCTCCACACTCAGCTCCCTTTTTTGCATAAAAGCGTCTTCTAAATATAGCCTATTAAATGTTATAATAAAATAATATAAAATTATTATTATTTGTGTAGCTATACATGGACCTCAAACACACTGTGTCTTCTAAGTCAGGTGACTGTAAATGCGCAAAAACTGTTTCCATTGCAGTTTTGCGAAATATTCCTTTTTCGAATTGCCTGAAAAACCACCTCATGAGAGCGTAAAAACTTTTTTGCGATAAACGGGATTTTTTTGCGAAATTGACGTGTTTCCATTGTGCATATTTTCAATTCGCAATTTCAATTTGCGCAATTTGAAGGGTAATGGAAACGCGGCTATTGACTGACCCAACAAAAAAACCCCATAATATTCATTTTATTTTATTTTTATTTTTTGTTCGCATTTATGAGGCAAAATGGATTCTATTTTCAGTCAAAACTCGGCTCAATAATGGAGTTCAAAAAGTAGCCTACTTCAAAAAGGAAAATAAGAAGTCATACAGGTGTACTATAATATAAAACTAACTATAATGTGGTAGAAGAAAACGAATGTGGAGACATCGTTTCAGTCAGTAAAGATTCTCGAAAACATGCAGTGTGCCATGTGAACACGCTGGGAAGAAAGCAAAAGGTTAGCAAATTAAATATGGTAACTTGTAACAAAGTGTAAATTGAATATAGCATAATATTCAAACAATTGATACAAGCTCATTTTTAAATTTTAATACTGCGCGCTGCGCAAAGGTTCTGTTATAAGAATGTTGGCCTAATAGTTAATTTTTAAAACGTTTACGTATTTTTTGAATATTTTTTGTTTATATAAATTTTATTTATATTATTAGGCCCATTTATTCGTTTTATTTTACAGCAGTTTGTGTGTATGCCTACAATGGATAAGCCCATTTAAATTTGAATCGTTTTTTAAAACTTTTACAATTTTAAAATTTACTTTTAAAATTTTTATGAAGGCTATGTTTTTGTTTATATAATTGTTATTTACATTATTAGGCCCATTCATTCGTTTAATTTTACGGGACTTTGTAGGCTATTCCTTCTTACATAGGCCTAATTTGTCATTTGAAATAAATCATTTCTATTTGAAAAATTTTGTTGTTGCTCAGTTCTTTAGGAGGTAAGGCTGTGGTCTAAGCTTAAAGTGATATACATGTAGATGTTTTCCCTTTTTTGGAGCGAGCGGGGGGCGATTTGAGTGGAGCGCGTCGGCCTGATGTAGCTTTGAGCGGAGGGGTGAACAGTTCCGTGAGTGATGAGCGGAGATTCTCACCGCTCGACTCTGCTCATATGCTCTCTTGTACTATATAAATTACAAAGGTTTAATTGGCATCTTTATTTCAAACGACCCGACCGACCGCAACCCGAATATCATTTAAAAATATTT
The DNA here is from genome assembly GCA_022828995.1 of Vimba vimba. NCBI lineage: Eukaryota > Metazoa > Chordata > Actinopteri > Cypriniformes > Leuciscidae > Vimba > Vimba vimba. The sequence goes on from CM040831.1 coordinate 15,680,438, forward strand.
TTGGATGACTCGTAACCGCGGGTGACCGCAGGCACCCGCTCATTTCGGATCAACCCGCGCATCACTGGTGCCAGAGAGAAATGCACACTTCATATGGATTACATAAGAGAGTTGTTTGTTTCTTTTCTTTTCGTTTTGAATTGTTTTGTTTAAAAGTGGACATTTCAAGCGTTCTACATTTCTGAGTTTCGGTTCATTTATGACACGAGCTCAGTTCACGAGCAATGCAAGTTATATCGCGCCGGTGCCTCCATTTCCTGATTAAATCGTCTTAAATGCGTCTCCGTGTGGACAGAAACCAATGTAATCTTCCTGATTTAATCACGTAAAACACAAGTCTAAACACAAGCACCACTCTTCTGAATGATGGTAACCAAACCTCCAAGAGTTTGCAAACCAATTGTTTGTAAAACATATTTAATACTTTACTTACAAATTAAAAAAAATATATTTGTTTACAGTGTATAAATAAAACGACATGAAGGAAGTTATTTCCAAAATGTAATTAATTGCACAGTCTTTGTTTTAGCTGCTTGTTTTAGCTGCTACCGATTGACACAGAGTCAAGAAATTACACCCACCCCCCAGGTCTGCCGATTCAACCCCCAATGCTAATCGATCTCCTTTCAGGGAATCAAAAGAAAACCGGTTTTTCCTGTTTTCACCAGCGCGTGGACAGGGTTTTAATCCCTTGCAGTTCCTTTGTTTAAATGCTATTTAAGCAAATCTACTATAGGGGAGAGCGGGGGACAAAGTAACGCTTTTTGACTTAGTTTACTCAGTTTGTGTAAATCTACTTATGGTTCAGAGTATTTATTTTTTCCCACATGTCTAGTACAATTATGTGTTTTTGTTTTATCAATACAGTATATGCTTTTTTCTTGTTATACCCCGAAAGAATGGAACTGAAATGTGACAACATGCCCCATAGGTGGGGTACATTGTAACATGACCATATGACAGCTTAAAATGTTATCTGATCTAATAAAAAATATATACAAAACAAACTAAAATATTTTCTAAATAAAATACAATTAAAAAACGTTTTCATATAAAATAATGGCAATTTTTAATAATTAAATATAAACTATTTTTTGAGTTTTGACTACGAACACAGCTATACAACATAGTTCAAAACAAATAAATAATTTGTATTTTCTGAACATTGACTCTCAGTCTTTATTCACATTTTTCTCATGTTTTTAATTAATAAAAGTATAGAATATAATAGCATATTTCTAATAGGGGCACATTGTAACGCAGTGTTACAACATGCCCCCGCCTGCACAACTGGGATTTAAACCCTGCTAGTGTCTTCTGCTAGTTAGCGAAGCATTAAATAACTATCTCAACTGTTAAATAACATCTTGGAGATTAAAATAATATCAGATTTGTCTTATTTTAAATAAACAGAAAAAATAGAGATGGAAAATGAACTTAAGTAAGAAATTTACTTTTGCTATGGTTTAATAAATGTCTATGGATAGCCTATCTTCCAAAAAAAAATTAAAAAAAAAAATTGGCGGAATTTTTTTTCTATATAGTGTTGATATGGCAACTAGTAAATACTAAATACACAAAGTTCCGTCATCCAAGCATGTGCAGAAGTAGGCTATTTAAAACAAGCGTGTTACAACTAACCCCGCGTTAGGTTGTGCCCCGCGCTCCCCATATGCTTTAAGTTATTCAAATTAATGTTTCTAACTTAATTTGTTGATATTGCGTAACTTAATTTGACATATGTTGATATAACCAACTGACATTGTAGCCTAGTAGATTAGATAGCATGCCAGGAAGAGGCTTATGCTTTGTAAGTAATGCGTTTACTATAGACTAATATAGCCGCACTCAAGCGCACGACCGCACACATAAAGCTTGCCACAAAGAACCGGTAAAAGTAATGATTATGAATGCGTCTAAATGTGTCTAAATACGCTGTGAATGTGAATGTGCATTATACGCTGAGTTTCGGTTCATTTATGAGACGAACTCCAGTTCACTCGCCGGCGCCTCCAATGTCGTGATTGTCTGCTATATTTACTTCTTAAATCCAGGCAATTGGTTCACGAAACATTGATTAAAATTAAGAAATAATGAATACAAAACGAAATACAGAACGAAAAAATGACATAATTATGAATAAAATTATTATGAACAAATAATGAAACTCTGTCAAAATTCGACAACACAAAGAATGATCAAAAAGCGATAGGCTATAACGCACATCTCAGGTTAAATTAATTATATAAAAAACAGGGAACATTTTGTAAAAGCAAAACTGAACAAAATGCGTAATTAAAATAATTGTATTATGTGTTACCAAATATTTAATACCACTTCCCCATAATGTTGTAATTATTTTTCTAAAACAACATCTGTCAAACTGTCAATCAGATACCTCTTATCTGGTCATTTTTATTTCATTTTAGAAGTTATAACTGTTGATCACCCTTTATATGGAATTTGTGAATATGAATATTTAGAAGATTTACAAACTGTCGGCAAGACCTCAAACCAACCCCGGACATTCTGAGACTAACGTGGAAAAATCTTTATGCTTAATGCATTAAGACAGTTCAATTAAAATATTTATTAATAATAATGGCAAATCAGATGCGCCCAAAATATAAATGCTACGCGTTGTGCTGCAACATTACCTCACAAGAAATATCTGCCCAAGAACAATCACACAAGAAATATCTGCACGAATTAAGAATCTGGGTAAGTCGCATTATTTAAGCCTTTCATTATGTTAGGATGATTTTGTGTATATATAAAAAAAATACTGCTGGGTTTTTACAGGCAGAGTCACGTGTATTATGCTCACACTAAATTCTCTGTTGCACTTAGGCTATATAAATACGCACTGCATGCACAATCATCTTAATAGTTGTACAAAAAATGTTATGCGCTGGCAAGAACGTCACTTTGCTGTTTTAATAAAAGCAATGTTAAATATTCTGCATGCACTCATCTCCTGGAAACCACAGCAATGACAAAGCATATACAAATTCGTAAAATTCGTCTTAAGACAACTTTGATGAACCTTTTGCATTTACAAATATTTTCAAATGTCTATATAATACAGTAGCCTACTATAAATATTTGTGTCTATTACTATTTATAATTTATATTTTATTGTGGATGTTTTCTCACACTCATGACGTAATTTGAAGTAAAATAAAAAATCTAATGTAAAGTTGTTTTTTATGCGCCACCTGGTGGATATTCTGTGAAGCGAAACACATTGAGGGATTTTTTTAAGTAGGCCCCCCCGAAAGCACTTGCAGAATTCTGCGAGACTGTGCGAGACGAATTGCCGAATGCCGCGGGAGAAAACGCGCGTTTCTAAGGGCCACATCTGTATGTGTCCACAAGACTTTTGACTAATTGATGTTTTCCCTTTAAGTTCTAGCTTCAAAATTATGTGAAAATCATCCTGCCTAATTGTTCACATAAAACACTACATTGATTTAAACATTGTAAAACAGTTTTTTTGTCAGAAGAGGTTTATGCGTGGGAGTGGTAATGGGTCATCAATATTAATGAGATTCAGACCAGGGGTGTGACATAGACGCTCCCCCAAGTGCTAATGGGCCATCAGGTGAGGCAGCCTGAACAAAGAATGAGGAGATTCAAATGTTTTGTTTTTCAATCTGTTTTAATGTAATTTTGTAAAAACAGAAGTAAAGGCAGGTATCTCACAGTAAATGCTTATGCCCCGTTGATGCGGGCTCTAAGCAAATCAAATGTGACCAAAATAAATAATCAGTCGGCTATGAACAAAGCAATTGTGAGCGATAAATAAACAAAAGTAAAGGCAGGTATCTCACAGTAAATGCTTATGCCCCGTTGATGCGAGCTCTAAGCAAATCAAATGTGACCAAAATAAATAATCAGTCGGCTATGAACAAAGCAATTGTGAGCGATAAATAAACAAAAGTAAAAGGCAGGTATCTCACAGTAAATGCTTATGCCCCGTTGATGCGGGCTCTAAGCAAATCAAATGTGAGGAAAATAAACAAAAGTAAAGGCAGTTCGCTATCCTTCGCAGACCACGCCTGCTATGCTAGCGGGCTAAGGCTAGTAGCGGAAGTTTGGAAAGGTGGATATAAGTAGTGAAATTAAAGCAATCCGATTTTTTTGAGAATACAGTTACATGTCTTGGTGCCATTTCTGAAAACAGTTCCTGTTCGGCTGAAGACACAAGTGAACATTACATGCCTGGCATTTCCAAGGTGTGTCCTGCCTTTTACCAAGCTGTCCTTTGCAAAGCACACAGATCTTGCGTCCAACTGTGCAAATGTTCTTTGCATCTGAGATCACCTCAGCTCCTGAAACCGGCAAATGGTCACTACTGGTTTGTTTTGGTGCTACTTTCTGTGACACACCACAGAGCTCTGCAATAAGCTGTTCCATGAACTGTTTATGGGTCATGTTACCAGATAGCTCTTTGTGGATAAGGAAAGCATTGGTGGCAGCAATGTCCAAGAAGTGTAGAAAGATCTTTCTGTACCACTTCATTGTTTTGTGTTGTGCAGTGTAGTACTGTAAGAGCTGATCGGACAGGTCAACACCACCCATGTGTTTGTTGTAGGCAGTCACAGGTGCAGGACAAGGAAATGTCATTGTCCTCCATGTATCTTGTGTTTTCACCCTCCTCTGCACAGTCTCACCTGTATAAGCAGATTGAATGGTGGAACAGACAGACACCTCTCGTGTGTCCATCCACTTCACAAATACAAGAGGTCCATCCCGAATCCACCTGATGGATCCCCTGGCAGATTTTTTTGAGAGTGAATTAGCTGCATTCCGAGGGCAGTCCTTCCTGTTGTCCCTGTAAGTACCACATGCACCAAACTTCATTGCAAACAAGTCTTTTAGGAGCTTTGGGCTTGTGTAAAAATTGTCCATGTACACATGGTACCCAGAGCCTAAAACTTTACAGTCTAAAAGAGATGTTACAGCATCATATGACAGTCCATGGCCTGTGGGAAAGTTGTTCTTTCCTGTGTACACAGAAAAGTCCAAAGTGTATCCATTTGAGGAGTCTGCAAGAACAAACAACTTGAAACCCCATCTGGTTGGCTTAGCTTTCATGTACTGTGTCATACCTGTGTGTGCTTTGCATGCCACCATTCTTTCATCCACAGCTAAGTTTCTTCTAGGATGATAGATGGATTTACAAGCATGACGGATAGTTTCCATGAGAGGTTTGACTCTGAAAAGACGGTCATGTTCAGGTGTGCCCCTCTTTCTGTCATTCTCCTTATCTGCATCTGGGTGACTCATGTGCACATTCCATGAAATGGTGCGGTATCTCTCTCTTGCCATGATTGTGGCAGGAAAAGGCAAAGAGAAAAGACTGTCTTGCCGCCAGTAGTCCTTGATGGAGCTCACCTTCACCATGGCCATGTAAAACACCAGCCCAATGTAGCGGTACATCTCACTGATGCTGACATCAGTCCATTTAAATTTGCGCCCCTTTGCAATTGCACCAGCAGCCTGAGCATTGGTGTTGTGGCACAGAGTTGAAACTGCATTCTCAGAAAAAAACATTTTGAAGAGAGTCTGGGGAGTGTGTGTGTCAGCTGTGGTCCAAGTTCCCGGGCAGGCAGGAAGCTCAGAGTCTGTGGAACCATATCAATGTCAGTCTCTGTTTTCCATGACAGAGTGGACTCCTTGTTGCTCGTCTGAATGTTTGTCTTGGCCCTCTTGTAATATTGTGCATGCATAACACATTTTTTGCAAAGTAGTAGTTAAAAAAAATAGTAGATAAATATGTACTTACTCTTTTTGATTTCCGTTGCTCCGTGTCCTGCGAGTTGCAGTGGAAGGCGAGAGTGAACAAGCTACATTCCTTTTAAAAAAAAGTTGAAAACTATTTTTATCATATATTTTACAGAGTACTATTCCAGCACATGCATAACTGATGGACATTTAGCAATGCTGATAAAGCAACACAATATAAGCTCTTTTATATTAACATTACCAATCAATAATTGTTATATTGTGCATGCATAACACATTTGTTGCAAAGCCACACAGGCACATATAGGCTACATTTGTATCATCACTAAGTATATAAACAAAATGTAACTAACATCTGTAAAATAGTAGGTAAATATGTACTTACTCTTTTTGATTTTTGTTGCTGCGTGTCCTCGTTGCAGTGGAAGGCGAGAGTGAACAAGCTACATTCCTTTTAAAAAAAGTTACAAAACATATGTAACATCAACCAATCTCCAAAAATAAATAATAAAGTCATACAGGCTCATAATATTAACACTAAGTATAAACAAAATTGAACTAACATCTGTAAAATAGTGGGTAAATATGTACTTACTATTTCTGATTTCTGACTGTGTTGCTAAGCGCACTCCGAGTTGCAGGCGGAGGTAGTGATGAAGCTACATTCCTTTTAAAAAAGTTGAAGAATATTATTACATAAATATAACTATAGTAGCATTAGTCTATAATGAATAACTGATGTAAATAATTTTAGACGTGTGCAATAAGCCTATATGCGTGTCAATGGGCCATTAACGGAGAGGCACACCGCAAACATTAGCCTAACACATTTGTGCACTTCATTAACTGGGTATATTTACACATTTCAGCACATTTACACACATTTAAAACTGATATTTGCGAGTATGCATCGTTAATGATAATGAGGCAGCATTTATATAGTCAAAATATAATCTAAACACCTACTAGGCCTACTTTCTAAAATAATTTCTAAATTCTATCTTTCATACATAATGATCTAAACATATCATTTAGGCTACACATACAAATACAAATTTCCTAACCAAGGGGTGTAGCATATGTACACAAAAAAAAAAAAAAAAAAACATTTTTGATGTTGAAATGGTACAAGATATTAAATTCATGGTATAGATATGCACTTTCATTAGATCGTGTTGAATAAAGGTAGATATCAAATGTCAATACTCTGGATGGCAAGTCCAGCCTGTATAATATGTAAGCTCATGTTTTGAATAACTTGTCAACTAATGCAAGTAAGAATACATACTTACTCATCCGAAATTCTATCCACGGCTGCATCAAGTCGCTCTTCAAAATACAAACGGTCGTCATCAGAGTAGTCGCGCTCCTCTTCTGATGAAAATCTGGACTCTTCGTCGCTAGTATCCAGGACGAACTGAAGGGCTTCCGCACCGGTGTACCGTGTCATCTTCCCAACGCGCAGGTGACGAAATGATGAAACTTGAAGCGTTTAATACATTTGCTTGGGGGCGTTTACCTGTTTTGCATAGATGGCTTAGCACATTATCTTGTGAATAGCGCGCTCCGTGAGTAGGCGTGAACGAATTAAAGTCAATGAGCTCGTAATAAGCTCGACTGGAATCGCTCTCTTTTTATACAGATTACAGAAGCTGATAATATTTGTTTTTTATATAAATGACTTCATTTAAAAGCTGCGATCTCAAGCTTTATGCCCGTGGGTCTGTTTGCCTGTTTGACTGAATTTTCGCGGAGTTATAGATCATTTTCGAACGCGTTTCAAATGGGAGTTTACATACAGAGAGAAGGCAGACATCGCATCATGTTAAAGTTTCTTTATTTGTCAAAAAGCAAAACACTTTATCTTTATTGTGAGTATACAGAAAAAAAAAAGAAACTGAACAGGATCGATTGATGTAGAACACGAAAATTAAAGATCAAAATTAACAGAGCATTTTGTGTTTATTTTTCATTGCTAAAAAAAAAAACGAGCAAAACGCGCCGGCGCGTTCTTGGTCCCCAGAGGGTTAAATGGGTAACATCCCAGTGACGGCTTTTGTACCATTTTTTTCTGAGAGTGTAGCCTGGATATTTCTAGTAATCCTGAAGATCTTGCTTAGCTGGTTCAGGTGTGTTTGAGTTGAAGCTAAACTTTGCACATTAATCACATTAATTGAATGTGATTTATCAACACCTAGTACATCTTAAAATATAGAGCTCATGACAAATGAAAACAACATAAAATAAAGTATGTTTAGTTAGAGAATACTACCAGAGCTTTGCTGGACAAACTTTATATGCATAAAGCAGTGGGAATAAATAATACCTTGAAAGAAATGAGCAAATCTCAGAGAAACATCAACCAATTAAGCATGTAACAATAATAACTTAAAAAGTGCTGTCTTATAATTTACAATGTTAAGAGGCTTGGTTTTAAATTGTATCCCACATATGATACAATCTGTTAAATGTAATTTGTAGATTAATGTATTCGGTTAATTACTTAAAGCAGCATGATCTAATTAATTTTGAATTATTTGTTTAACACTGATTTTAATTTGAACCTCTGCAGAAACTCTCCTCAGATCACAATTCATTAATTGCTATTTGTATTGGATTGCATTTCTAATCCAAAGCGATTTACAGTGTATTCTAGCCTATAACTTTAACAGTACAGTTCCTATTCATATTTCAATTTAAGGCCTATAATACTGTTACTCTCCAACCCTGATAATTTTGTCAGGTAGCCTATTCAGTATCCTACAAGTTCAACTGATTCAATTATCTTTTTTATCTCATTCTATTTGTGTGAACTGAGTAGTCAACGCTTGCAGTCATACTGTTACATTTCTATCTATTTTCACAATTATTTATTCAGGTGTACACACACACACACACACACACACACACACACACACACACACACACACACACACACACACACACACAACAAAGGTTAGACATTTTATCATGGTCATGTGTAATTTTTTTTTTTTTTGGTGATTTTCCTTTTTTTTATTGTGACAGGACAGTAGAGAGATGACAGGAAACGAGGTGGGAGAGAGATGGGGGATGGGATCGGGAAAGGTCCACGAGCCGGGACTCGAACTCGGGCCGCCCGAGCGCAAAGGCGCTACATGTCGGCGCACTGACCACGAGGCCATTGGCGCCGACATATGTGTAATGTTATTTTTGCTTATCCTTGTTGCTCATACATTAATTATAGCCTTGAGTAAAAGGTTTTTTTTAGCCTTCATTAGGTTTAGAGATGCTGAACTATTTAAATTTATTGAAGGGACATAGAACCCCACCTACTAAAAAATCAATAAAATAAATCATACGTTGCTCTTGAGTCTATAGAAGTAATATATAAAACAGACTGATTTAGATTGTTTTGTTTAGATTTACCTTGTAAATATATATTTTTGGCTATTTTATTAAATAAACAACAATTACAATTTTAACAGTCAAGTGTCTGTCTTTGTAAAAAGTATACATTTTATCATACGCATTTCAAAGTTAAGGATTCATTAGTTTGAATATTGGAACAAACACTATAATAACATCTTAGTTGATAATTCAATATACCTACTTTATTTTTGACAAAACATCATCTATATATTTAACATATGAGCAGAAATTGGTGAACAAAAGCTTATTTGATGGGGCAGTAGTCTTTTTTTACAGTAAAAACTTATAATCTATCCAAAACTAATCAACGAAATCTTGTCTAAACATTCATATTTCATCTGTAACATATCGTTTTTGATATATTAGCATATAAATGTTAATTTGCAGTTTAATATGTTGCTTATACAAAGACATTTTATTTCAACATATTTCAGTCGATTTATACTCATCTCAGTAGCAATATAGTTTGGTAAAAGCTAAACTAGTAGATATGTTCATGTAAAAATAGCATGTTTACTAATGTAAGTGCGAGTGTGATCATTCATTCATTCATTCATTCATTCATTCATTCATTCATTCATTCTGCAGTTTACAGACACTATTCCATATCACAATTAGAACAAAGCACTTAAGAATAAAGAGTTCAGAGGACTATTCACAATCCTCAGCTGGATCCGTTGCTTCTTGAAGTGAAACTAAAGCAGCACTTCTGAGGTAAATTTCCCAGGATTATTATTACGATAGTATTATTCCTAACAGCGTCGCAAGTTTTGTCGAGTTGATGTGGGCGTTCACAGGTTTGCATGGATTGCCTCAGATCATTTGCATTTGAATAGCACGCACTCTCCGTGGGCGTGTTCACATTAGCAGATAATAAGCTGAACTGAGAACGACTGACATCTCTCTCTTTTCATACAGATTACATAAACAGAAAATATTTGTTTTTTATATAAATTACTTAATTTAAAAGACGAGAATTCAAGCTTTGTAAAGACATCTCTCGTGCCTGTGTGAATGAGTATTCGCTGAGTTAGTTCATTTTTGGACACGTTTCAGAATGGACTTCACTGACAGAGAGAAGGCAGAACTCGCATCATGTTTATTTTTCTTTATTTGACGAAAAGCACAACACTTTGTTTTGTGTTTGAGTATACACAAAAAAATAGACACTTAATAGGATCGAATGATGTACAACACTTATATGTAAGATCAAAATCAACAGAGTATTTTGAGTCTCTTTTGCACTGATAAGAAAAAAAAGTGAGCTGGTGTCGTTGGCGCAACCGCCTACCCCAGGGGGTTAAAAGAATGTTGTGGTCGACAGTATCAAATGCAGCAATAAGATCGAGTAACACTAATAGAGAGATACAACCACGATCGGATAACAAGAGCAAATCATTTGTGACTCTGAGAGCTGTCTCAGTACTATGGTCCAGTCTAAATCCTGACTGAAAATCCTTGCAGATATCATTTCTTTCTAAAAAGGAACATAGTTGTGAGGATACTGCCTTTTCTAGTATCTTTGGCAGAAAAGGTTGATTCGAGATCGGCCTGTAATTGACTGATTCTGTAGGATCAAGTTGCAGTTTTAACAAGCGGTTTAATCATAGCCAGCTTAAAAGTTTTTGGTTCATATCCTAATGACAGAGATGAATTAATGATATTAAGAAGAGGATCTGTGACCTCTGGAAGCATCTCTTTCAATAGCTTAGTCGGTTAGGGTCTAACATATGTTGTAAAGTTTTCTTTCATCGAAGCAGAGACCAGTGAGACAGTTGGGATCGCGTTCAACGGAAGTTATTCTTTATTGAGAACTCCACTGTACGTTGCTGTAGAACTTCCAACATGATCTAAAGTATATAAATTTACATGGTGTCTTATAGGCATTTTAGGAGGAGGGACTTTTGAAGGTGGAGACAAATTCAAACAAAGCATGTAAATGAGTATACAGGTTAAGGTAACACCCTAGACTGTGAGGGTCTGGCCAATCCTAATTCAATCAGCATGAGGCTCCAAGAGCCATTTGGGTCTGAAAGCCATTTGCAGAACAAAAGGTGAGATTCTCAGTGAATCATTCGTGTGCTAATCCCATCAGCCTGACGGTATCACCCATACCTTCACATAATCACAGAGACAAAAGCACAGCTGTACATTGAGCTTACTGGTCAGGAAATGCATAAAGAGGGTCTGATTATAATTGAGAGGGTCTGATTATAATTTAACCAACAGTAATTCTGGATTGCGTCCACCAACAAGTAAATAGGAAATAAGCGAATCAGAACACTGCGCGCCAAACCAGCAGTATGTGCGCAAGCGTGAACCACTAGTGTTTCTGTCTCACTCTCACTCTGGAAGTCTGGATCTGCCACTACATCACATTTCTCTCTGCGTGGCGTGGAGTGTCCGTTTTTATGTCGGCTCTCATGTTAACTGGTTAGAGCTTGTGTTAGAGCACAATGCCTGCGTGACACACACACTTCTCGAGCCGCGCCGAAACCGCGTGCTAGAAATAGAACCGCAACCGACGCCTATTTTTCACGCGACACGCAAGAGTGTTGGAAGTTTTCAGACAAAATAGAAGGCGCAAATACATATTAATAAATTACATTTTGATGCTTGAAAGTCTCTCGGTTTTTGACAAATGCATATATAATTGTAATTTAAAAAATAGGCCTAATTATCGATTTTCAAATATTGCCCCTGTCAATAGGCCTACAGAACGAAATATTCTGTAGCCTATTTTGCCGTCAATACTGCCGACGTTGTCTTTGCTGTATCAGGCTATACATATTATGTTTAACATCCAAATGTAGATGGTCTGTCGGCGCACAGAGCCACGCAGTCGCAGACAGCACGTGAAGTTCGTGAACACCGAATTCCCTTTTCTTTCTTATCTATTTGTGTTTGAACAGACATGTGCACGAAAAAATAAGCCAGTGTCCGTCTCAACGAGTTTCCCCGTAAACGCAGTCAAAATAAAACGGATGCGTGTCATTACCGGTATTAGATACGTGCATTCGTCTTAAAGGGACAGCACCCAATATACCTGCAGCTGTTTGTGTCACCAAAGTTAATCAAACAACAAAAGAGAAAGAGAAAAATCACGTTTTGTCAAAAGATAAACTGTATTAATACTTAATACAGTTAATTTACCTGAAAAACATAAAGCACTGCTTTATTTCTCTTGTATTTGTGTTTTATTGTATTTATATTTGTATTTTGTTTATTAGTTTCTATGCAAATGCACTAGGCCTACCCTACACAATTACCCCAATCATCCTAGAATTATTAATTCTTTACAAAAAGAGTTATTCAAATCATCAGGTGAAATTGTTTTCAGGAAGTAGCAGTAAAGCAAGAAGAAGAAGTGCAAGATAGTTTTTCTAAATTTCATTTGACTCTATGTGCCTATAGGGGTGGGTTGGGGATGGTGGCAATGTAGTATCTGGATATTTGCCGCGGGACGAGGGCTTCGATTACCTCTCTCTTTTTTGACCATACATGTGTTTGCACCCCTGTGATATAATCATCATAACAGCTGCTAAACTTTCTTAGTCTATATTGGAATCTAAATTAAAACCTCAAATGCTAAAATCAGTATTCTTCACCGTGATGTTATGTAAGGAAGCATATCTGAAAACATATTCTTAAATTTTAATCCTTCACATACATTTTGTCGATTTAGATGATTTAACGAGTTTAGTCAATTCTTCCTCTCCTATAGCAATGAATGAATAGAATTTTTCCTCAAGGAGACTACAATGCACTCATTGATGCGATACTGTACTTCTCCCCTGATATTATCAATCTTATAAGTGAAGAAGTTCATAATCATTTCTGCTGTGCTGCTTGTATACAAGGATAGATGTAAGGATAGATAATATATATACAAGGATAGATGTAAACAAAATCTAAAAAGGTCAATATAAGCCTTCTCTTTAAATTATTTTTTATTGCGTTTTATTAGTGACACATTTGGGTAGAGAATATATTCCAAAACTTTCTGAAAATACAGTATGAGAACAATTAACCACAATTACTAGAAATGTTTACCTTGGATATTATACAATTTGCAAGCACAATTTGTGGATAAAAAACAACAACTGTGAATCTATTATATATATTGTCCTTGCATTCATTCTTGTGGCTCAGTGACACACCTGAATGAAAGGCTAATTATGCAGGCCCCATTGTCTCCTCAGGTGTGAACTACTCAATATTCATGATGGTGTTGGATCGTTGACGCCCCACGCATATTGCCTTTCCAAACAAAAGGTGTCTTACAAAATTTAAATCAGTGTATTGCTTTATGTGAATGATTAGGCAGGATGATTTTCACATAATTTTGAAGAAAAAACTCTAAGTGACAAAATGCATTATTCAGAAGTCTTGTGGACACATATTTAGTATGTGTTTTGTGGCCTTATTTCAGAAACTTTCGTTTTTAGTTTTTTCAATAACCATGCATAAACATTATTCTCTCAAAAATACAAACATGTACATACATGTTGCTCACATATTATGGTAGCCCTGTTTGTGCTAAATAGAGTGTAATTACACCTTTGCCATTAATATGTTTATAAGCAACTGAAAAAAAGCACAAATGTCAGGGCATGTCAGAACATCTCAAGGACCCCAAAAACACCTCAGACCCCAGAGGGTTAATAAAGCAATCTTTAGTGGCAGAAGTGATAGGTCTAACATATTTGTAGCACAGAGTCGGCTTTGCAGCCTTGGCTAAATAAAGTATACACAAGACTAGATAATGATCTGAGATGTCATTGCTCTGCTGCAGAATTTCAACGGCATCAACATTGATTTAATGTGATAATATTAGATCTAGAGTATGATTACGAGAATGAGTAGGTCCTGGCGAGTGTTGTCTAACTCCAATAGAGTTCAGAATGTCTTTAAATGCCAATGCATCGTTTTTGTTATCTACATGTATATTAAAATCACCAACAATTATGACTTTATCTGCAGCCAGTACTAACTCTGATAGAAAGTCAGCAAATTCTTTAATGAAATCTGCATGGTGCCTAGGGATGCAACGATACCATTTTTTCAGAATCGATCCGATCCGATACCAAAAATTCTGAGTATCGGCCGATACCGATCCGTACCGATACCAGCGCAGTTTTTTTTTTATCAAGTAGAATTTCTATAACTCTGTGTTGAACTGATAATAAGAACTGAAAAAAAGAAAAACAACAACAACAAAAAATATATGATCATAATCTGACATAAATGCTTTTATAAACTAGGTTAGTGGATAATTCAGCAGTAAAATTTAGTCTAGAAAAATCACGAGTGCACAATAATTGTATAAAATCTGAACATTTTGTGAAAAAAAAAAAAAAATTTTTTAGTGGGGAACAAATTAGAGACAATAAGTGTAACACTAAATCTGGTAAAACTTTACACATTGCTCTTTGTATTGTTGTAAAATACATTCATGAAAAACAAGATAAAAATCAAAAATAGCAATTATTTTATATATAGCCTACTATAAAATTGAGACATTTTTTAAATGTATAGCACAGCTGTTTAATGAGGTAGCAATGATAGATAGGACAGAACAAGAACAGCTATTAATAATCTTTCATTGTGTCACTGTATTATGATATGAAAGGCTCCAATACAGTGCGGCACAGAGCGCTTATGCGCATCCCGAGCGCAGAATGATGCGCTTGAAGCAACATGAGTCACAGCGCGCAGCGCGTCGAGTCCGCATTGAAAAGTTTAAAGCACAAAGAAAATACATATTGATGCGTAGTGTATTATACAGTATATATCTATGCAATAGTCTATTCAGCATTTTCTTTTAACAGTTTTAAATTTCAGTTACTGTGCGCGTGAAGAACAAATAGTGCTCTGACTTTACTGCAGTGTTGTGATCTAACAGACACCCGGTAGAAAGTAACATAAGGTACAGCAATAAAGTCCAGCAAGATAAAGTTGTTTTATGCGAAACCATAGATCTTTATCTACAGATCAAGTATAATAATAGTAACATTGAATCATCTTGGAGAGAGTTTCATCGTGTTAACTGTGTAACCGAACGCGACGCGCTGTTTGAACACTGAATGGAGAATGACTGACAGCGCAGATGAGTGAAACGTTTACGTGAGCTTGAATTTAACAACTTAAATATTAATTTATATCTCACATTATACTATATAATGGCTTCAGAACACTTATAATATTGTGCATGAAAACTTATGGTGCTTTATAATGTTTGTGTGCCTTTTGTGAGGCTTAACAATAACACAGAATAGTATATAATGGTGCCCTGGTGGCCTGTATACAGTAGCCAGCACAAAACTCAAACATGATTTATCATTTACACGAGATAGTGTTACATTTAAGCACCAACACTTCAAAATAATTATATTTGAAACTAGACTTCTTAGTAATTCTGAAGATATTACTATAAATTACAGCAACACCTCTCCCTTTGCCTTTCAGACGAGGTTCATGTTTATAACAGTAATCTTGGGGGGGTGGACTCATTTAAAGTAATGTAATTGTTTGGTTTTAGCCAGGTTTCTGTCAAACACAGCACATCTAGGTTACAATCTGTAATCATATCATTAACAATAAGTGCTTTTGAAGTAAGGGATAGAATATTCAGCAACCTGAGCTTTATCATTTGTTCATCTGCTTTATATCTCTTTTTTTTTGTATGTTAAACATCAAGTAAATTATTACCCTTAAATGGGTTTGGGAGTTTTTCGTATTTCCTAATTCGGGGAACAGACACAGTTTCTAAATGGATGATGATATCTAGGTGAAAGAGTCTCTATGTGATTGGATTTATCTGACCTCAGTGACGTGAGACAGCTAGCAGATGGTCGGTTTAGCCAGTCTGTCTGCTTCCTGACCTGAGCCCCAATTCATGTTTGAGCTCTAAGACTATGTGCTATATTACTAGAGAGAAGAGCAGCACCATCCCAGGAGGGATGAATACCATCTCTTTTCAACAGGTCAGGTCTGCCCCAAAAACTTTTCCAATTGTCTATGAATTCTATATTATTTTGCGGACACCACTTAGACAACCAGCCATTGAGTGAGGACAATCTACTAAGTATCTCATCACTCCTGCGAACAGGAAGGGGGCCAGAGCAAATTACAGTGCCTGACATCATACTTGCGAGATTACACACCTCTTTAACGTTAATTTTAGTTATCTCTGACTGGTGAAGTCGAACATCATTAGTGCCGACGTGAATAATAATCTTAGAGAATTTCGATTAGCATTAGCCAGCACTTTTAAATTTGCTTTGATGTCAGGCGCTCTGGCTCCCGGCAAACGTGACTATGGTGGCTGGTGTCTCTATTTTCACGTTCCGTGTAATAGAGACGCCAATAACTAGGGCACATTCAACAGGATTCACAGTGGGTGTTTCACTGAGTGGGGATAATCTATTTGTTGTGGTAATCGGAACAGAAGAGCGGTGTTTTGTCCTGCGACTACAGCGTCTCACGGTCACCCAGTTGTCATGCTGCACTGGCTCTACAGCTGGAACCGAACAATGTACAGAGTTCACTACGCTAGTTGCATCCAAAGCATTATCTAAAGCCCTTGCACTCTTACTATCCTCAATTAAAGTTTGGATGCGTCTCTAGTTCTGAAATCTTCTCCGTCAGCCTGACTATCTCCCTGCATTTATCACATGTAAATCCTTTAGTGCTTTCAGAGAAGGCCATGCTATACATGTGACACGAAATGCAAGTGACAATAAGAGGAGGAGATGACATGACTCACCATGTTTGTTGACTGATCCTACTCACCACAGTTGTTTGATGCACTCATAAAAGGCGCAAGAGAAAAAATAAATAACAGGCTAGCGAATTACTAGCGTGTTGTGCTAGCTATAATGATTTAGATTGAAGCTAGCGATGTCAGGTTAATGTGTGGTGATGAGTAAGTTATATTTAGCAATATAAACAACAAGGAATGATAGTAAATAAAGATTCAAAACAGAAAGCATACAGACACAAACCACTCAGCAGCAAGGCAGACAGGAGCAATCGAGAAAAAAAATAAAAATAATAAAAATAATCCTCAGTTACAGGGCTTCTTATGAAATCACAATGCTTACTAGATACATGTTTTGGAGCTTTGGTGTCATGCGTAACATTACTAGCATGTTCTGATTTATTTCTACTTAATTTTACTTGACCTAACTTCACAACTTTGCTAAAAGGTATGTTTGGTCTTTCTTTTGTTCTTGTGCTGTGTGCCTGCAGGTTGGGATCTCACCTGAGCCCCTCACGTACTGAGTGCTATATCACCTCAGATATGTTTTACGTTGAGGTGCATTTGGATAAAGCAGGAAAGCTTGTGGATGTCAAAGTGGCCCACCATGGTGAAAACCCTGTGGTGAGAGGAAGACTTGTGGTTATTGTGAATAGAATAATAAAGCAGTTTGTCTATGCCCTGTGGTCTTACTTTATTGTGATTTTCTCTCATTGTTATGTAGAGTTGTCCTGAGCTGATACAGCATTTACGGTAAGCAAACTATATAAGTGAAATGACATTTTTCAGCAATGTGGAATATGTATTTATGCTCAAGTAGTTTGTTTACTTGCTGCTAAGTGACTCAAAAATCTCTTTAGTAAATGATTGCACCCAGTCAAACACACTGCGCAACAAATCGTATATGCTTAGACACAAACAGACCAGCCTAACAAAGAGGTTTTGATATCATAGCTATTTATTGTCATTTACTGATGATGGATACTGTAGAATGCTTTGTCATTTGATAGCTAAAATGTTATCTACTCTATTGCATTTCCTTATTTTACTAATGTCCCCAAAGTAAAGGATGCTAATTGAGATTCAGATCTTGTGGTGCATGTTAAGTTATGTTTTCTTTTACTGCGCATGTGCGAAGAGCACCCTTTATGGGTTAGCGTGTTATTTTTTTTTGTGAGTTCAGTCTGATGTCCTATGAGAGGAAGAGCGGCTGTTGAACGTGATGGAACAATAAAGAGTTTATTGTCAGTTAGCAGTTGTAGTTATTGAGTCAACATTGGTAGCAGAGGATGGCTGCTGCTGGGAATTACAATAATCCCCCACCGTTTGACGAGAAGACGGCTTACGAAAGTTGGAAAAATGAGATTGAAATCTTGAGACGGGTTACTGACCTGGAACCAAGCCTTGGCAGTTACTTTGTCACTAAAGGGCCGAGCAAGGGACAGTGCTCTGGAAATTTCCGCTGAGGATTTGAATGATGACACTGGAATGCAAACACTCATAGCGAAATTGGATTCTGTTTTTTTAGAAGAAGAAAAAGATCGGCAGTACACAGAGTTTGACCGGATCACTAGAGAGAGCGGTGTTTCTATGGTGGAATACATTGTCGAGTTTTAGCGTCGATATATGAAATCAGCCTTGAAAAGAATTTTTGGAGCTAACGTTACTTCACCACGAGAGGGCGGCAGTGCACTGCAAAACACAGATAGTGACAGTGCCTATTACACGAGATACTCAGGAAAACGGGGATACAAGTCATACACTTGTGTACAACAGCCCCAAACCATAGCTCAAGGTACAAACCCCCTTGATAAATATGGAAGAAGAACGAAATGTGCAATTTGCCAAAGCACGTATCACTGGGCAAAGGACTGTCCAAATAAAAAGGAACATGTAAGACTGGCAAAATATGAAGGACTAAAAGATGACATTGAAGAATGTAACATCACTTTGTTTTCAAATGAATCTTTGTCTAACACAGAAATTTTCATGGTGGAGGCTTTGGGATCTCAGCTGTGATTGACACAGCCTGTACAAGAACTGTGTGTGGAGAAAAATGGCTTGAAGATTATACAAGTGGGCTGCCACAGAGTGAGTTACTAAAAATAGATGACAAACAAAGTGCAAGACTTTTCAGATTTGGTGATGGCAAGGTTGTTTATTCCACAAGGAAAGTTACTATTCCAGCAAGGATAGGACATACCAGATGCAAAATAGAGACAGAAGTTGTTCCTGCAGAAATACCAATGCTTTTAAGCAAGACTTCATTGAAAAGAGCGAGTGCAGTTTTGGACATTGCACATGACAAAGCAACGATGTTTAAACAACCTGTTAAACTTGAATTAACATCTTCAGTACATTTACTGTGTGAATTTGAGAGAAGACTTTCATCCAGATGAAAAGGAGACAAGTGAGAACAAGACACAAAATGAAAATGAAATTCTTGCTGTGACAAAAAATTACAACAAAAGAAAAGGAGACAGTCCTATTGAAACTACACAGACAATTTGGATATGCTTCAGCTGATAGACTGAAAAAATTACTGGCCTGCTCAGGTAATCACGATGAAGAAAGCAACACAATTCTCGAGAACATTGTCAAAAACTGTGATACATGTAGCAGATACAGCAAGCCAAAACATAAGCCGATAGTGGGTTTGCCTATGGCATCAGCCTATAATGAGACTGTGGCTGTGGACTTACATGAGCTTGAGCATGGAGTATGGTATTTGCATGCTATTGATCACTTCACACGCTTCAGTGCAGGGAGTATTGTCACCACAAAGAACCCAAAAGAGATAGTGAAGCACTTTATTCACTTCTGGATAAGTGTTCATGGTCCCCCATGCAGACTGTTTAGTGATAATAGAGGTGAATTTAATAATGACGAAATGAAGATTCTAAGATTCTAAGATCCACAATCAGACTCTAACTGCAATTTTGCTGAAACTTAAGAGGGATAACAACTGTGACTGGAAAACAGCCCTAGATGGGGCACTAATGGCAAAGAACTCAATGCACAATGTGCATGGTTATAGTCCCTACCAGTTAGTGTTTGGGCAGAACCCAAATCTTCCCTCAGTCCTCACCGATAAGCCTCCAGCTCTGGAATCAAGTATGAGTAGTTGGATAGCTAAACAAATCACCACACTACATGCAATGAGAACAGCATTCACAGAAGCTGAGTGCTCAGAGAGAATTAGAAGAGCCCTTCGTAAGCAACTGTGGCTCGTTGATGACAGATATGAAACGGGGGACAAAGTGTATTATAAGCGAATAGATTGTAATGAGTGGAAAGGTCCAGGTGTGGTCATAGGCCAAGATAGTGTGGTTGTATTTGTCAGGCATGGTGGAACCTATGTTCGAGTGCATCAATCCAGACTAAGAAAGGTGGATGACCCACAAACAAAAATGGAGGAGACAGAAAGAGAACAAATGAAAACAGATGAAAATCCCACAATAACACCAGCAGCAGATCTCAACGACTCTGAAAGTGAAAATGAGGAAATGCCACCAGAAAGTGATGAACCTCTTAATGCTGAAGATGTCAGTGAACCTTCTGCATCAGTGTACCTGGAGAGGATAGTCTTGATCAATCCCACACGCCACAAACCTGCTCATCCACTTACTGTGAAGGTACAACTGCATCAGTCAACCTAGGACAAATGGACAATGTTCAGGTGATTCCATCCGAACATGCTAAGTTGAGCACTGACTACAATGAAGATGATATATTGATAGTACATGATGATCTCTTCATGCCTGCAAAAAATACAGAACTCAGCACCTGGAAAAGAAATAACGTCTTTGAAGAAGTGAAAGATGAAGGCCAGAAGTGCATCTCCACGAGGTGGGTGTGCACACTTAAAGAAACAACTGCTGGAGTTGTACGTAAGGCTAGACTAGTGGTGAAAGGTTTTGAAGAAATTAACACTCAAGACCTTCCCAAAGACTCACCTACATGTGCCTCAGAGTCTCAAAATAAATGGCAGTTAAACTCCATGGACATTAAAGCAGCCTTTTTACAAGGTAAAGAGTTAACCAGAGATATTTACATTCACCCTGCACAAGAAGTGCAGAACAAAGGAACCATATGGAAGTTGAAAAAATGTGTTTATGGCCTAACAGATGCTTCTTTATTCTGGTATAACAGTGAAAGACACCATGCAACAATTGGGAGCTACAGTGTCAAAGGTAGATCCGGCAGTATTTTACTGGGTGGATGATTCCTGCAAGGTGATGGGGATTCTTGCGTCACATGTGGATGACTTTATTTGGGGTGGTACAGATGCATTCTCCATAAATATCATTCCTCAATTGAAAGCTGCCTTTCAAGTCGGACGGGAAGAACATGACAGTTTCAGCTACATTGGAATAGAAGTACATTCTAAGGAGGATGAAATACAAGTACAACAAGGAACATATATAAAAAATCTGCAACCCATCCCAGTGGACCCCACCAGAGCAACACAACGTGAAGCGTCATTGACAGACGTTGAGATGGATATGCTAAAATCAAAGATTGGACAAATATTGTGGGTTGCCAGGCAAAGCCGACCTGACATAATATATGACATATCCATGTTGGCATCTAACACAAAGCATGCTACTGTTCAGACCCTGCATTGTGCAAATAAACTTATCAGAAAAGTTGTCATCTTGAGGTTCCAGTACTTAGGGGAAACCAGTTCTGTTAAATTGGTGGTGTACAGTGATTCCTCAGTGGGAAATCTTAAGGACGGTGGCACACAGGGTGGACATTTTATCATGCTTATGGGGGAAAATGGAAAATTTTCACCTATATCTTGGCATTCAAAACGGATCAGGAGAGTTGTACGGAGTACCTTAGCAGGAGAGACTTTGGCACTTGCAGATGGAGTTGACAGTGCAGTTTTCCTCGCTACACTATACTCTGAGATTACCACTGGTGGCTGCTCATGCATTGTGCCTATTGTGTGTGGAATAGACAATCATTCCCTTCTTGATGCTCTCAAATCTACAAAATCTGTAACCGAAAAGAGACTGCGCCTGGAAATCAGCAGTATGAAGGAACTTATACACTCTGGAACTATTCAGCAGATCTTGTGGTCAGACACTAAAGAGCAGCTAGCTAACTGCTTGACAAAAAAAGGGTGCATCTGCACTTGGCCTTCTGAAAACTCTCAGCACAGGTGTTTGCTATCTTAAGCACTGAATGGATTTGACAATTATTTGCTTATGTTTTGTCAATGTCTAGTCATTTAAACTGAAGCACTTAAGTTAATCTGTTATCCTGTTATAATAATAACAAATGCTTATGTTCTAAACTTGAACATTATTTTTTTTAAAGAAAAAAATGGAGATTAAGTTATGTTTTCTTTTACTGCGCATGTGCGAAGAGCACCTTTTATGGGTTAGCGCGTTATTTTTTGTGAGTTCAGTCTGGCGTCCTATGAGAGGAAGAGCGGCTATGTTGAACGTGATGGAACAATAAAGAGTTTATTGTCAGTTAACAGTTGTAGTTATTGAGTCAACAGTGCAATCTCAAAGAGGCACAATTTCTTTCTCTGACCTTTTCCTGGTCTGTTCCATGCTGGTGGAATGATTTGCCTAACTCAACCAGAGCTGCTGAGTATGTGGCCATTTTCAAGAAATGCCTGAAGACGCATCTTTTTCGGCAACACCTGATCCATTAATACTAACACTTTACCTTCTATTCTATATCTATCATCTTAAAAAAAAGAAAGAAAAAAAAGTACATGTACTGCGTTAGATTAAACTGGGAAGGGTCAAAGTGCTTGCATATTGTTGTCCTATTGTTAGTTTCACTGCTTCTATTGTTCTCATTTGTAAGTCGCTTTGGATAAAAGCATCTGCTAAATGAATAAATGTAAAGATAGAAATGTCTTATGTCACTGAATAAATATTTTGCTTAGAAACAAACCAAGCTGCTGTTATTTTGAAAGTATCCAGAAAGAATGTGCAACTGTAATGACAGACAAAACAGGACCTACATTTATACAACTTGCCATCATAAAGTCACCTATGAGCCAGTCAGATTCAAGAATTCAAGTTATTTTATACAAGTTACAACAACTGTAACGTTGTCACTGTACAAGCACACAAAGCAGTAAATGTATTTACCATAACATTAACCTTTATTTTTACAGAGACAAAAATTTTGATGAGTTTTCCAAACACCTGAAGGGTCTGGTTAACCTGTATAAGCTCCCTGGAGACAAGTGTGTTCTCTCTCTTTTTTTTTTTTTTTTTTTTTTAAATTAGATCATTAAACACTTGCCATTCCTGTTTCTATTTGCATTTTAATACTTTTTTCTCATTTTATTCCACAGCAAACTAAAGACAAAGATGTATTTGGCGCTTCAGTCCCTGGAGTTAGACCTCACCAAGATGATGCATATGTTCAGGCACTTTTTCTTTTCCTATTTGTCAAGAAAACTGTTTCCCCAGTATCGTACACTAGCAAAAACGTACAATGGACATTTTTGGACATGGTACAATTGTAATACTATATTGTGATATTATTATATTATTCTTTAAAGTAACTTGCAGTACTATATTAATACCATGGGACATGAATATGGTAATTATTATTCATTTTTTCTACAGAAATGGTGCTAATAGGTGCTAGAGACAGTGGCCAGTTGCAAATTGTTCTCAGAATAAGCCCACATTCTTACTTGTGTCTTGGGAAATGAACAATGACATAGCTATGGAATAGCTTGTAACCTTGCCAACAGATAACCATAGCTGCTTTGTTTTTGAACCATTAGAAGCTATTATGCACAACATCCATACAGTGTCAGTCACAAGTTTGTGAACCCTTTGAAAATATCTGGATTTCTGCATTGATTACTCAAAAAATTTGAGCAATTTATTGAGAACATTGAGTGATCATGCAAAAAGTAGTGGAGAATGTAAGTGAACCCTTGAATTTAGTAACTTTAGCAGCAAGACCTCCACCAAATGTTTTCTGTAGCTGCTTGTAAGAATTTTGACCAGTTTGAACCATCATTCCCCATAAATCATTTAGAATCTTATTCTTATCTATATTTATGGGTTGGTTATCTGTATTTATGGCTCAAGGTCAGGACTCAGAAAAAATATATTTTCCTTTTCAGCCATTATTTAGTTGATTTACTTCTGTTTTTGTAAAATCACTCATCGTCTCTAAAACGCAATGTTGTGTACTTCTGTGCTGACATTCTCGTGTAGAATCTCTTGATACAGTTTTACATTCATTGTACCTTCAGTGATTGCAATGTTCCCAGGCTTTGATGCAGCAAAGAAGCTTTAAACCATGATGCTGCTTTCACCATGTTTCTCAGCTGGGAGGATCACTCCTGGGGGGGAGAGTCTTTAGCAATGATTCGGTCTCCTCTGTAATATGTTTTTAAGATCCTATGAAAACTGTTGGGATCATGGCATGGTTGTATACATGTATTTAAAAGGCAAAGCATCTGTACAACTACCTATTTAATCTCATCTTCCCAATTTACTCCTTTAAGCTTTTGGGGAAGTCGTAACAGAGGTTAAATTTTTTTTTTTTTTTTTTTCTTTTTTTTTAAGCCTGCCCTGTCATTGATCACATCCAAAATAATCTGATCTGTTATTCAGCATTTTTATGCCATTTATGACCTGCTTTTGATCAAATTAATAGAAATACTAGCAGTCAGTTACACCATTGGTGTTTGTAAATAGCATCATTTTTGGGCACTGGTTCTGTATCCCTGTCAGTTGACATTCAGTACCATAGTGTACATAAGAAAAATACTGTTTTTTTTTTTTCTTGAAAGGTTATAATTACTCAAGCAATTTATATCATAGGATTGCCACTAATGCCAACACTGTGGAGACCATACTTCATGGTAGTGTGGGTCTGTTGACGGCGAGGAGTGGCGGTCATCTAGTATCTCTACAGTGTTACGTTTCTCCAAATGATATCTTTGAAGAGGGAACAGGAGCCCAACTGAACTTCACTGATGTCAATAGTGAGAAAATCATGTTTTATAAATCATATCAACAAAATTGTTGAATGTTCATTTAAATGTCAATCTAGTGTTTATTTACTTCAAGGTCATTGATTATTTTCTCCTCTTGTATTCTGCAGTTCCCCGTACTTTAGGTGTGAGTGTGTCAGTGACTGTTGAGGGCACAACATCGGTTTACAAGCTTCCCATTGCTCCGCTTATCACAGGATCCCATCCAGTCGACAACAAAGGGTTAGATCTTTGGGGAATTAAAGGACAACAATGCAATCAACAACAATGACAATTCTGGTGTAACTACCATGGTGTAATCTTGTGTAATCTCTTCCATGCAGGGTTCCCACGCTTTTTATGAGTACTTGAATTTCAGACAAATAGATTCAAGGGCTGGGAAGTGTGCAAAAAAATAAACATGGGTCCTTGAAAGTGCTTGAAATAAACATGAACTAAATTTTGTTAGAGGAGCATTGTGCTATTACAAAAATTGGCCTTTATGCACTGCCAGAACGAAACGGCACTAGTGATTGGGGGGGAAAGCCCTGCATGATGAACGTGTGAGAAACGTGGAGCTATTTAACTAGCTCAGTTTTAGTTTCTCCGTTTTTTTCCGTGTTTAAGTGCTATAATCGGGTCCCTGGTGCATCTACCAACCAGGAAAACGTGAAAAGTGACAACCCAGTAGCTTTGTTTAGGTAAGCCTTTTTCTGCAAGCATGTCAAAAAATAAGCCGATCAGATTTCACTCCCCGTCTGACCTAGGAAGGCGATCTTATTATAATATTACCGTCCCTTAATCTGCACGTTTCCACCCACGGCGTCGCCATTTGCCGCAAGCGACAACAGTTCTAATACAAAGGCAAAAGTTCGAGAAAAGCATGCAATCTCTCGCTCAGGCTTCATCCGTGTGGTATTTTGCGGGGAGCAGCAGCTCATTTGCATTTAAAGGATTAGTTCACCTCAAAATGAACCTCTGTGGAAGGTTTTCAGTGGAAAAGAAATTAAGTTTTTTATCAAAACATTTCAGGATTTTTCTACACACAACGGAGTTCAATGGCGACCAAGATGTTGAAGTCCAAATCAGTGCAGTTTCAAAGGGCTTTGAAGTGCTTCAAAGAGCTCTGCACGATCCCAGTCGAGAAATAAGGGTCTTATCTAGCGAAACGATCTGTAATTTTCTAAAAAAAATGCATGGCACGTCGCAGACCAGCACAAGACGAACAATTGTGGTTAAAAAGTATATACATTTTAATTTTTTTTAGAAAATGACCGATCGTTTCACTAGATAAGACCCCATTCCTCAGCTGGGATCGTGCAGAGCCCTTTGAAGCACTTCAAAGCCCTTTGTAACTGAATTGATTTGAATTTGAACATTCTGGTTGCCATTGAACTCCATTGTGTGTAGAAAAATCCTGAAATGTTTTCCTCAAACTTAATTTCTTTTCCACTGAAGAAAGAAAGACATCTTGGATGGCATTGGGGTGAGTAAATTATCAGGAATTTTTCATTTTGAGGTGAACTAATCCTGTAAAGGAACAGACACAAAAACGTACTCGGTTACTAACGTAACCTCGGTTCTCTCTAGAAGAGGGAACGAGTACTGCGTCTTAGCTAAGACGCTATGGGAAAAGACCTCTTTTCACGAAATACTGAAGCCAAAAATTATCCTTAATTTTGTATTATTGTAAAACGCGTTGCAGCAGCACGCGGCCATAGGCGAGACGGCTCGCTCGCTCATTGGCTGCTCTGCGGCAACTGCATTAGCCTATCGAGCGAGGCCTGAAGTGACGTCAGGCCAATGAGGGTGCTTCGCGCCCTCTGTGCCACTTCCCGCCGAAAGGGGTGTGGCTTACCCCTATAAAGGGAGCTCGAGAAGGCTGATCCACTAATTTTTCATCGCCGAAGCGAACCAGAGTGGATCGCACGCACGGCATGGAACGCAGTACTCGTTCCCTCTTCTAGAGAGAACCGAGGTTACGTTAGTAACCGAGTACGTTCTCTTACGAGAGGTCTCTCGTACTGCGTCTTAGCTAAGACGCTATGGGACCCATTGTAAAACGCTGTGCGTGCTGGGATCAGACACTAATAAACCTGGAAGCGAAGCCCAGGATTTAAAGTGCACAATCACCAGAGGGACTCACAGACTCACAGCTTTGACACCCAACGGGCACTGTAAGCCCTTGGCAGTGTAAGCCAGCGCTATGGCGTCAACTATCCATCTGGATAGGCTTTTTCTCGAAACAGCCAGTCCCTTGGAACGTCCACTGAACGAGACAAATAGCTGATCAGTCTGTCGAAAAACAGACGAGCGAGACACATAAGCTCTTAGTGCCCTAACTGGACAAAGAACGCTTGCGTCTCCTTCCTCGCCCGACACCGGCAGGGCAGACAGGGAAATGACCTGAGCCCGAAACGGTGTGTTGAGGGATTTTGGAACGTAACCATGCTTAGGTTTGAGTATGACTCTTGAGTCGTTTGGCCCCAACTCCAAGCACGCCGCACTCGCAGGTCACCCACACGCTTCACTGAAGCGAGAGCCAGCAAAAACACTGTTTTGAAAGACAGATGTTTGAGGCTATTTGTTTGGAAGGGCTCGAAAGGATCACCTTTCATGGCTTCCAAAACCGTAGAGAGGTCCCACATAGGGACTGAAGGGGGCCTGGGAGGATTCAGCCCCCTAGCTCCCCTGAGGAAGCGGATGACTAAATCGTTCCTTCCTAATGAGTGACCGAGCGTTGCGTTATAGAACGCTGCGATAGCCGCCACATAGACTTTGAGCGTGGAAGGGGCTCTGCCCTTATACAACAGCTCTTGCAGGAAGGAGAGAACCTCCGTCACCCTACAGTCGGAGGGTGAGAAACCCCGAGCTGTGCACCAGCTGGAGAATACCGACCACTTTGAGGCGTAGAGATGTCTGGTAGACGGAGCTCTAGCCTGAGTGATAGTGTTTAGCACTCCCACTGAGAGATCAGCGGGTACCCGTTGAGCGCCCACACGTGGAGGGACCACAATTCCGGGTGAGGGTGCCAAATCGAACCCCTGGCCTGAGAGAGGAGGTCCCTCCTCAAATGGCACTGGCCATGGGGCAGTGTCTGCTAACTGCATCAGAACTGGGAACCAAGGTTGGTTCTCCCAGAACGGTGCTACAAGCAGCACTGAGCATTTCGTTTCCCTGATCCGTTCTATCACCTGAGGCAGGAGTGAGACGGGGGGAAAAGCATAGAGCGGACAGCGCGGCCTCGTTTGGGACAGCGCGCTCTCGCTCTTGGTAAGAACACGGGGCAGTGAGCGTTTTCGTGAGACGCGAACAGGTCTACATCCGCTCTGCCGAATCTCTCCCACAACAGCTGGACTGTCTGTGGGTGTAGAGACCATTTGCCCGTAGGAATGTTGTTCCTGGACAGCCTGTCTGTCCGCCAGCCTGTATAAGTCTCGGGATCTGAGACCGCCCTGGCGATTTATGCAGGACACCACAGACATATTGTCCGAGCGGACTAGGACGTGGTGTCCTTTTATTTGGGGACGAAAACGCGTCAGCGCGTTGTCCACTGCCAGCATTTCTAGGCAGTTGATATGTTGGAGCTTCTCCAGTTCTGACCACTGGCCAAAGAACGGTCTGCCCTCGAGCAGCGCTCCCCATCCCGAGGTGGAGGCGTCTGTCGACACCACTTTCACTCTCGAGGAAGTCCCCAGGCTTACACCTGACTGGTACCAGCCGCTTGCTCTCCAAGGTTTCAGAGCTGTAACACAACTCTGATTGACCTTGAGACGCAGCTGACTGGATGCCCACGCTCTGCGCGGTACTCTCGCCATCAACCAGAACTGCAGAGGACGCATGCGAAGCAGGCCCAGCTGGAGAACTGCTGATGCTGAGGCCATAAGACCGAGCATCCGTTGAAACATTTTGAGCGTGATGGTCGCGCCGCAGCGGAAAGAGCTCGCTGCGCGCTGAATGCCTAGCACGCGCTGTGGTGACAGACGCGCTATCATAGACTGTGAGTCCAGAACTGTGCCCAGAAACGATATCGTTTGACTGGGGTTCAGAGAGCTCTTCGCCCAGTTGATTCTGAGACCGAGATTCTCGAGGTGATCGAGTAAAATGGTCCTGTGCTCCACGAGCTCTGATCGTGATTGAACTAGAATCAGCCAGTCGTCCAAATAGTTCAGCACTGCGTCCATGCACCTCGTAAATGTACGGGGCGCTAGGGACAGGCCGAACGGCAGGACTGTGTACTGGTATGCCTGGCCCTCGAAGGCGAATCTCAAGTATCGTCTGTGACGTGACGCTATTTGTATTTGAAAATATGCGTCCTTCAGATCTATCGACATAAACCAGTCTCCTCGGCGAAAATGCGCGAGGATTTTTCTGGTCGTGAGCATTTTGAAACTGCGTTTCGCTAATGCTTTGTTCAGCTGTCTTAGATCCAGTATGGGTCTGAGACCCCCGTCTTTTTTTGGGAACCAGGAAGTATCTGCTGTACAGCCCCCCTTCGCTTTGAGCTTGAGATAAAGGCTCTATAGCCCCTTTGCTCATCAGTTTTGATATTTCTGCACGAAGTAGGTGTGCTACTTCCGAATTCACCGTAGTTTCGACTCGCGCTGTGAAGCGACGAGGACGGCGACAAAACTGTAGCGAGTAGCCTCTCTTTATAATGCCTAGCACCCACTCCGAAACCCCTGGAAGCGCTGCCCATGCATCTGCATGGTAGGCTCAAGGTTGGATGCGAAGCGCGCTCTGGTCGTTGGGCGACAGAAGTGCTTCGGTGTGCTGTAACATAGGCGTCATGCCTGTGACATCTGAGGCGGGGAGCGCGCTGATCACAGCGGGCAGAATGCTCGCGCTCAACCCCGCTACGGCGCTTAACCGAGTGAGGGAGGGCTGAGCGAGTCCCTAGGACTCATGATGTCTGTGAGTAAGTGTGGGCACGGTGGAGCGGGCACATTTACTGCTGCGGGCGCGCTGTCTGCCTGAGCAGAGCGAGCGCGCACAGGTTTCGTTTCACAGAAACCGTGGCATTTGCAGAACATAGTGTTCGTGGGCACTGAGGCAGTGGGCACATTTACTATGTTGAATGCGCGATCGACCTGAGTCGATTCTATGAGCGCAGGCCCTGCGAAGGGCTGTGCTTGTGCGTAGGGATGGGCACTGGACAGTGGGCATCTGCTCTACACTTGAAGCACCATCGGCCGTGGCCGGGATTTATTTATTTATTTATTTTTTGAAGCGCGCTCTGCTCGTTTGGCGGCAGAGGCGCTTTAGCGCGCTGATAACAGCGGGCAAACTGCCCGCGCTCGACCCCACTGCGGTGCTTAACCGAGCGAGGGAGGGCTGGGCGAGTCCCGTGGGACATATAATGTCTGTGAGTGAAAGTGGGCGCGGAGAGCGGGCACATTCACTGCAGTGAGCGCACTGTCTGCCTGAGCAGAGTGAATGCACACAGGTTTCGTTTACAGAAAACATGAGACATGCAGAACATGGTGTGCGTGATCGACCTGAGTCGAATTTATGAGCGCGGGCCCTATGTGAAGGGCTGTGCTTGTGTGCAGGGATGGGCACTAGGCAGTGGGCATCTTCTCTACACATATAGCACCATCGGCCGTGGCCGGGACACCAGAAAATACATCCCATGGGATTTATCTGGGTAGCCGTAAAAGGCTTTTGTGTGCAGGCAAGCGGGCTTGTACACTGCAGAATACACTGGAACAGTCACATTTCTTGGAACTGAACGAGCGACGGGCTTCGGTGGAAGTCCGGCCACGGTGGGGCTCGGACACCGGCGCTTTCCTAGGCGTGCTAGGATGGCTTTGTGCTTCACCGTAAACCCTGGCCGTGGCCCACGCGGAGCGGGGCGGCGGCTAGTCGAGCGCGGGTTGTACCACGTGCTCGTCGGCTGCAAAATACACATCTGCAGTGGCCTCTCAGATAGGCGCCGGATAGTGGCCTCTCATATAGGCGCCGGATAGCGCAGCAGGAACGGCGGTGGAAGGCAGCGTGGGCCAGCAGCTTCTAGAGTGGCTCGTCCCGCTGAAGGTGCTTTCTCAGACGGCGCGCGGCTTCTTCCCGTGATCCAGCGATGCGTGAGCTTCACTGAAGAGATGAAAAATTAGTGGATCAGCCTTCTCGAGCTCCCTTTATAGGGGTAAGCCACACCCCTTTCGGCAGGAAGTGGCACAGAGGGCGCGAAGCACCCTCATTGGCCTGACGTCACTTCAGGCCTCGCTCGATAGGCTAATGCAGTTGCCGCAGAGCAGCCAATGAGCGAGCGAGCCGTCTCGCCTATGGCCGCGTGCTGCTGCAACGCGTTTTACAATAATACAAAATTAAGGATAATTTTTGGCTTCAGTATTTCGTGAAAAGAGGTCTTTTCCCATAGCGTCTTAGCTAAGACGCAGTACGAGAGACCTCTCGTAAGAGAACAACGCGTTTTTGTTCACACCCAAAAAGGGGCAAATTTGACAAGCTATAATAAATGATCTGGGGGGTATTTTGAGCTGAAATTTCACAGGCACATTCTGGGGACGCCATAGATTTGTTACATCTTGTGACCTCTTTAAACCTTTATCACCTTTTGGTTTACTTCTTTGGGAATGAGACCTTCAAATGATACCAAACATGTATAGTGTTGTATGATAATTGTTCACATTAAACTATATTGATTTTTGGGTGAATATCAGATGGTTTCAGCATGTGGAGAGAAGAGATGGGGGAAGAGGGGATGAAAGGAAAGAAATGTAAATTAAGACAATACTGAGGTGATTGCGTCTCGGGTGGGGATGCTAATTTTGCAAGAGAGAGTTCAAATGTTAATTTCCTTTGTTTTTTTCAGAGAGTAGCTCTCTCGTGGTCCAGATAGTCTGGCATCAGTCTTACAATAAACACTGTATCTCCCCCAATACTGTATTAATTTTATTTGTGCAGGTCTTAAAAGCCTTAAATTAGATTTTTAAAAACCCTGCAGATACCATTTACAGGTGATTAACAAATAATTTGTAATATAAAAAAAAAAAAAATACTTTTTCTTGTTTTTCTTACGAACAAAGTTACCAGCATTAACACTGACAAATTTTCACTGAATTAATTCAGTGTGGAGGACATAACTGCTAAAAAATATAAAACGGATGTGCACAAGAGAAACAGTTACACATACATAAAGAATAATAATAAAAAAATAATAATAATAATAACTATACAAAATATCAGAGATAGATGAATTTTACAGGCAGAAAATGTCTATTGAAATAAAGATAATTAAGGTGTCTATTAAAATAAAAGGAAAACAGATTTAAAAAAGAAAATGGATAAAACAAAAAAAGAGAACCTGCAGTCCCATTTGCCTTGATCTACATCTTGGTATATTCTCCTATCCTATACCTTTAGATCACTTAAGTTTTAAGAATAGAAATCAAGCTGTCATGAGTTCGATTCCAGTGCATAGTAGTTGTAAACTTTACTCTATTAATTTTTATATTTTTTAATATCTAACAATTACCTTATTGATATAATTTAATGGCAAATTTCATGTATATTTAAATATTTTAATCAAGTAATGATTCATAAAAAAGGAAATCTAAAACCAGTGTGAAAATAATGTTAAAGGGGTGGTTGATTTATGTTTTCACTTTTCGAACTTTAGTTAGTGTGTAATGTTGCTGTTTGAGCATAAACAACATCTGCAAAGTTACGATGCTCAGTTCAAAGCAAAGGGAGATATTTTCTTTTAAAGAAATTGCTTTTTAAGGACTACAACAAACAGCTGGTAGGGACTAAACAACATTCCTTCTGGGTTAGTGACATCACTAACCCTAAAATTTACATAAACCCCACCCCCGGAACATGATTTGTAGATCATCAAGACAGAATATGCTAATCAATGACTAGAAGATAACTACACATAAGCTACATAAATTCATCAACTAACCATTCAGAAATGTTGTCTACATGTCACTTCTTCTTGAGTCTCTTTGTGACTCCAGTTTAAACATAAAAGGCTAAACGTTTTTGAAAATTTCAGTGCATGTCTGTGTTAGGTAATAGAAGCTGCTAAGAACGAGCTGTTGAAGCTCCACCCTCTGTGCCGGGAGCAGCAGCTCATTTGCATTTAAAGGGACAGACACAAAAACGGGGCGTTTTTGCTCATCCTCAAAAAGTGACAACTTTAACATGCTATATAAAAATATCTGTGGGGTATTTTGAGCTAAAACTTCACATGCACACTCTGTGGGGACATCAGAGATTTATTTGTACATCTTATGAAAAGGGCATTATACCAGCCCTTTAACAGCAGGAATAAGAATGCTGCAAACTGCATCTCTCGTTTACTCTACCAGCCTTCTCTCCTCAATGGATTTAAAAAGTCATATGCACCTTAAATTTGTTTTTAGTTGTCAGTTTATGCCTTAACATTACTGCAGTAATGATAGACACAGTCCAGGTTGGCAGTATACTGTCCAGGTTGACAGTAACAAACCCACCTTTATTGTCTTTATTGTGCTTGATATAAAACAAAAGGTGCTTTAAAAAATGCTTGAATCTGATGTTCATGAAAGAGTGGGAACCTTGTCCATGGAACGCAGATGAGAATAGCAGAATTTTGCTGCATACTTGACCACAAGCTGTTTATACTGTTTATATCATAAAAGTATTCTGAAGTCATATAATAGCTTTGTTTGCAATATATTTAAATAGAAGTTGATTAAAACACAGGATTTTACTGCTGTAAAATGTATTGATTTATAATAATTATTTTTTGTTAAAGGGATACTCCACCGTTTTTTCATATTAAACTATGGTATTCCCTTAACTAAGACGAGTTGATACATACCTCTCTCGTCTCAGTGCGTGCATTCAATCGCTCTGGCGCGCGGCGAAACTTTGTTAGCACTTAGCTTAGCCCAGTTCATTCAATATGAGCCAAGCAGAGAAGCTACCAAACACCTCCACGTTTTCCCTATTTAAATACAGTTACTCGCGTAGTGTAACTCGACCTAGGACGGTGACACAAAACAAAACGTTGCGCTTTTCTAAGCGTGTAAAATGGATAACTATATTGTATGGCGGAATACCATAGCAAGTGCTTGTAAGCACTTCGACTTGGCGCAGTAATATCTTCACTAGAGGGAGCGGGGGCCGGTGAGAGGATTTTTCACGAGTGAAGATATTACTGCGCCAAGTCGAAGTGCTTCCAAGCACTTGCTATGGTATTCCGCCATACAATATAGTTATCCATTTTACACACTTAGAAAAGTGCAACGTTTTGTTTTGTGTCACCGTCCTAGGTCGAGTTACACTACGCGAGTAACTGTATTAACTGCTAACAAAGTTTCGCCGCAAGACAGAGCGATTGAGTGCACGCACTGAGACGAGAGAGGTATGTATCAACTCGTCTTAGTTAAGGGAATAACATAGTTTAATATGAAAAAACGGTGGAGTATCCCTTTAAGTATTTATCCAAGTCTTTATTCTTTCAAGATATTTGAAAATCTATATAATGTGATGTTTTGGAGTCATGTCAGATAGTTATTTAATTACTGTTGTTTTTTGTTTGTTTTTGTTTTCCTAGGACTCCATCATTTTCTTCCGTAACAAACTCAAACTGTGTAGATTTACCAGCGTGTTTCTTCCTGAAGATGAATTGCTTGATGCCATTCTCTGCATTATATATAAAAAAAATGGGCAGTTCTACAGGTATGAATATAATATTGTTTGGATGATTAGCTGTATAATTGATCAAAAGTTAGTTGTTTTGAAACAAAACATGGACTATTATTGACTTCTACATTAATGTAGTTATTATTAGTTATTATGCTTCTGATATTAACTGGTCAATCACATGATATATCACAAATTTTGATTAAAATAAGAGTTAATATGAGAATTGCTCATGTGTTTCTGTGAGACTGCATGAATATAGCTCTACTTCACAATTTAAAAAAAAAAATCTTTTTAGGCATCCCTGTTTTTGAGACTGCGCCCACCTTGTCCCCACTATATGATCTCATCATTAAGAGCCAACTGCATGAGGATGGAGGGGCCAGTCCTCCTGCTTTGGCCCAAACAATGCGTTTTTATGCTGTGAGTATTAGACACCACTGGGGTTTTTGTTTGTAAAGTTATTGTTTGTTTATTCATATTAGGTCACTTTATATCTAGCAGTGTCTATATTGACACAATATACTGTGTTTAGACCTGGGGTCATATGTATAAAGCCGCTTAGAGTAAAATATTAGCTTTAAAGGATTAGTTCACTTATAAAACTTTTTTTGCTGATAATTTACTCACCCCGATGTCATCCAAGATATCCATGTCTTTCTTTCTTCAGTCGAAAAGAAATTAAGGTTTTTGAGGAAAACATTCCAGGATTTTTCTTCATATAATGGACTTCAGTGGCACCCAACGGTTTGAAGGTTCAAATGTCCGTCTCAATGCAGCTTCAAAGTCTCTACACGATCCCAGTCGAGAAATAAGGGTCTTATCTAGCGAAACGATCTGTTATTTAAAAATAAATAAATAATAATAAAAAAAACTATATATATACATAATTATAACCCATTTTAACGGCGTCAATTTTTTTAATCGCGAGATTAACGTTCTTTTTATGGCAAGCCGTTTTAACATTTAATCATTTCAACCGACTAGTATCTATTTTCATGCTACTAGTACTTATTTTTTAGATACTAGTATCTATTCCATTAAGTACTAGTTCTTATTCATTAGGTACTAGTGCTTATTCTTTAGGTACTAGTGCCTATTCTTTAGATACTAGTGCTTATTCTTTAGGTACTAGTACCTTTTTAAAGATACTAGTACTTATTCATTAGATACTAGTTCTTATTTATTAGATACTAGTACTTATTCCAATAGTGACTAGTGCTAATTTATTAGATACTAGTACTTATTCATTAGATACTAGTTCTTATTTATTAGATACTAGTACTTATTCATTAGTTACTAGTACTTATTATTAGATACTAGTACTTATTCATTAGATACTAGTACTTATTCCAATAGTGACTAGTACTTATTCATTAGATACTAGTAACACATTTTTTTTTTTTGCCATTAACTTCTATGGGGATCTGTCATTCAGATATCAACTATTCAGTTCTGACTAGTATGTATTACAATTGTGACTAGTACATATATATTAGATACTAGTAGTTATTAATTAGGTACTAGTACTTATTTTTTAGATACTAGTACCTATTACTAGATACTAGTATGTATTCAATAAATACTAGTACTAAGTCATTAGATACTAGTACCTATTAAAAAGATACTAGTACCTATTAAATAGATACTAGTACTTATTTATTAGCTACTAGTAGTTATTCAATAGATACTAGTACTTATTCATTAGATACTAGTACTTATCCATTAGATACTAGTGCCTATTAATTAGATACTAGTACTTATTAATTAGCTACTAGTACTTATTCAATATATACTAGTACCTATTTATTAGATACTAGTATTTATTCCAAATGTTACTAGTAAGATTTTTTATTTTACTAGTAAGATTTTTTTATTTAACTCTCCAGTGGCCGTTCTGACTAGTCAAAACATAAGACTAGTAAAATAGCAGTTGTGACTAGTAAAATAAGAATAGTTACTAGTAACAATTACAAAAGATACTAGTGTCTAATAAAAAAGTACTAGTATCTATTGAATAAGTACTAGTAGCTAATTAATAAGTACTAGTATCTAATTAATAGGTACTAGTATCTAATGAATAAGTACTAGTATCTAATGAATAAGTACTAGTAGCTAATGAATAGGTACTAGTATCTATTTAATAGGTACTAGTATCAAATGAATAAGTACTAGTATGTAAAAAATAAGTACTAGTACCTAATAAATAACTACTAGTACCTAATATTTATGTACTAGTCACAAATGGAATACATACTAGTCAGAACTGAATAGTTGATATCTGAATGACAGATCCCCATAGAAGTCAATGGAAAAACAAATTATTTGTTACTAGTAATAAAAAAATAGTTACTAGTCACTACTGAAATAAGTACTAGTATCTAATGAATAAGTACTAGTATCTATTTAATAGGTACTAGTATCTAATAAATATGTACTAGTATCTATTGAATAAGTACTAGTAGCTAATTAATAAGTACTATTATCTAATAAATAGGTACTATTATCTAATAAATAAGAACTAGTATCTAAAGAAGTACTAGTACCTAAAGAATAAGCACTAGTATCTAAAGAATAGGCACTAGTACCTAATGAATAAGTACTAGTACTTAATGGAATAGATACTAGTATCTAAAAAATAAGTACTAGTAGCATGAAAATAGATACTAGTCAGTTGAAATGATTAAATGTTAAGACGGCTTGCCATATTCTTTTTGTCCTAGCAAACTTTGTAGTTTTTTTCACATGCCGTTGCAACAACTAGTAATGTTAGAAAAACAACACCACCACACCAGATCTAGCTAGACCGGAAACAAAACAACAGGCACGCCGCACACACTTGTTTGGGCTTGCGAACCGGCCAAAGAGTAGTAGGCTAACGTTACGTTTTGAGTGGATGGCGAGTGCGAGACGCCGAAATGGATGACAATAAGATTCTGAATGGAAAGTTTACTTTTAAAAAGTTGCCAAATGGTTCCATTGACAAGACCAAAGTGATCTGTGTGTTTTGTCATTGTTAACTGAGCTATCATCGCAGCACGTCCAGTCTGAAATACCACTTGATGGCCAAGCACACAGCTGATGCGAATTTTCTGACGCGATTATTTGCTCCAAGTGTGAATGTTAGTGTGAAATTGAACACTACAGTATATGCCAATGTTGTTTTCAATAAAAAAAAAAACATTTGCACAAAGCAAGCCGATCCACTTTTCCATGTTGATAAGAGCATTAAAATGAGAAAAAAAATAATGGGACAAAAAGAAATCAAGGAACATTTAGAATAGATAACAATGTGCGATTAATTGCGAGTTAACTATGACATTAATGTGATTAATCGCGATTAAATATTTTAATCGTTTTACAGCACTAATATATATATATACTTTTTAACCACAAATGCCCGTCTTGTACCATCTCATGTATTACGTCATCACGTTGGAAAGGTCACGAAAAAAATAAAAATAAATTAAAACAAAGATGTCGGACGATTTTGAAGTTGGAGGAGAAAATGAGATGGAATTTTACGCCCTTCCCTACCTTTTTCATCCGGAGTACACAGACAAATAACTTGGACCGATGACATGACGCGTGACCTTTCCAACGTGATGATGCAATGCGTCGCACATCTCAGAGATTGTACACAACGAGCATTTGTGGTTAAAAAGTGTATGTATATATTTTTTTTTTAGAAAATGACCGATCGTTTCACTAGATAAGACCCTTATTTCTTGACTGGGATCGTGTAGAGACTTTGAAGCTGCATGAAGACGGACATTTGAACCTCCAAATGCCAGTTGGTTTGTTGCCATTGAAGTCAATTATATGAAGAAAAATCCTGGAATGTTTTCCTCAAAAACCTTAATTTCTTTTCGACTAAAGAAAGATATAGATATCTTGGATGACATCGGAGTGAGTAAATTATCAGCAACATTTTTTTTGAAAGTAAACTAATCCTTTAAGTGTGTCAAAATTCTAAGAACTTTACTCTTATTCCTAGTCAAGAATAATTCTTGAATTCTTGATTGAGGTAATTCTTGATTCAAAAAGGTTACTATGGGTCAAGAATTATTTGAAGGGGACCTATTATGCAAAATTAACTTTTATATTGTTTTTTTAATATATTTATGTGTCTGCAGTCAGTGTGTGTACACAACCACCATATTGTAGTAAAAACCCATCCACTCCGTTTATTTTTCCCATAAATTTGAAACGGTGTCTCAAAATGAGCCGTTCAGGAATGTGCTCCAATGTAGAGGTCTGCACGGGCTTTAAACTGAAGTCCGAACCCGGCCCTTACCTGAGATCGTTTGACCCGACCCGAACCCTACTGGTACTAAGACAGAACCCAACCCGAAATCCGTCGCTGTAGAGATGTAGGCTACCTTTATTCTTGCTACCATAAGCCAAGCCAGCTTTTTAAGACCTACAACTGCACGTAACTGCTGAGCTGTTTATTCGTTGGAATGACAAGATCATATCGTAAAAGGTTTAAAACATTTAAATAGACAAATCAAGTGGTAGAAAATGTGTATGATTAATTAGAGATGGCAAAGCAGCTCTTTGACTTGCTATCGTGCTTCATTTCATTCATATAGTTTACTTTTCACTCATTCATTCATCATATCGTGCAATGTTTTAAACATTTAAATACACATCAAATAGTAGAAAATCTGTATGATGTAGTGATTTAGTTGATCGCAGACTACCTTTGACAAAGCTGATTTCTAAGATATGCGAGAGAAACGTGGCTATTTGATTTACGAACGCGCTGCGCTCATTTCATTCATAGTTTTCAGTCATTCATGTGTCATATTAGTCTATCATATAGCCTCTCAAGGTTTAAAACACTTAAATGTATATCAAATAGTAGAAAATGTTTATGATGCAGTATTTTATTGATAATATAGGCTAACAAAGCTCTGATTTCTGAGACACAGAAACAGCAGCACGGCTATTTGATTTGCACTGTACTCAGTTTACCCTTATTTACTTTACACTTACACACATTATTGCATAGAAATTTTAGAGGTTTATGTATGATTTTATGGTATCCCATGGCTCACCTGTTATCCAGCAAACACGAGGTGTGACTGACGAATATTTTTCCTATTAATTGGTAGAATTTGTTGCAGTGCTGCTTCGCCTGCATCATTTGGCACTATAATACATTTTCCCTTAGTAATTGTTTGCCTTATTACACTCATAGTTAAGGACTGCGTGCCATCTGCTGTGTTGTGACAGAAAGAGCGTGCAAGAGTGGGAGCACACGCTCAAAACAGTTCTGTTAATATATCAGTTGTGACCACAGGGTCCCCGCGGGTCCTTAAAAAGTCTTAAAACGTCTTAAATAAAATATACGTTTTTTAAGGTCTTAAAATGTATTAAATTTCACTAATTTTTGAAGAGTGGCATTAAATTTCATCTGGGCGGCATTAAATTTCATCTGGCGGAGTTTCTCCTTTTGTCGGGAGAAACTACCGGTATTTTCCATTTCACCAGCGAACGTCCCTGTCTAAAGACAGTAAAAAGTAGCGTGTGCCTATTGCACAGGCATCACACACCATTTAGGGGGCAGTACGTGTTTTCCGTAGGCCTGTCATAGAAACAGACGAAGAAGTGTAGTGGCAGACGCGAGGCTAAGATAGGGAAGTGCAAATTTAATGATAACTGGCTCGATGATGAGAAATATAGCGGCTGGTTACAAAAAAACGACGGTATACGAAGTGCGGTGGGCTGCAAAGCCCTTGACGCGCATATGAAAGGGGAGAAGCACAAGCTCGACAGTCAGGCAACAACTGTCCCCATTCAGCTGTTTGCCTACATCGAGATTTTTTATCCAAAAAGTCAAGGATAGTCTATCTACATACGTGACTTTCACGTTTCCATGGTAATCAGTCACTCGTGCATCACGCCCAAATGCACGCAACCGCGCGGCCGCGCCGAATAATTTTCATAGAGGTCACAATGAGTTCAAAACGGCAAAAAAAAACTCTTCACTCCTTATTCACAAAAAGTCAAGCACTGCAAGTAAGTTGTCATCTATAATTCATGTGGTATTCGAATTGTGTTGCACAATGCGGATAACTCAGCCTATTTCTCTTGTTGAATAATTAACAAGTTTTGTTGTAAATTTAAAATATTCACTAACTGTTTTTATTCGTAATATCTTTTATTTTCACAGATATATTATCGAAGCCCTTCAAATTAGAATAAACATGGTGATTGTTAATGCTGAATTTGTATTTTCATGCATTAACAGCCACTATCTGCTTGAATCAGGCAGTAACATTAGGTTAGATTATGTTTACCATAATTTGTTAACACTTTACAATTAGATAAAATTTGTCTACGTTTGTCTAAAAGTTGTCTACAAACTAAGTTCTCTTGAAAAAGCCTAACTAGAAAGTTTGAAGTAGTTTTAAAAGGTTTGCAATTGGAAAGTTTTAGTAAGACTCTGCTAGGCTATTAAGGAAATGTAATTTTGCCAAAATAACAACTTTTATTTTAAGTAAATGTTATTTTTTAAATCAGCTTAATTCAGTGTGATTTTACCATATTATCATGCTTAACACTGATCATTTGAATAATTGTAATGCAATGATCAGATGCAGATATCTAAATCAGAGAATATAACGTTAGGTTTGGGCGGTTGGCCGGTGGATTATTTATTTTTAACAGTGGATTCGAGTGACTAAGTGCACCAGATTAATGAATTTATCTTTAAAATGTACAAAATTTTCTTTTTATTAGCTTACTTTATTAACTAGTAAAATACATGATCAGGATTTTACCATAAGTATATAAAGTATAAGTATACTTTTTTTATAGCCTATAAAGTATACGGTATACTGAACATCTGCATTTCTTTCTTTCTGTTGTATTGCTTTAAAAATAAATAGCATTTTAAGCCAATTAAAGGTGCTGTATGTAGCTTTTCAACCAAAACGAATCATTTTTTTATTGCCTGTGTGTGAAGGGGTTGTAATCTCACATTAAAATTATCCACTTTGCGGGTTTTGCTATTACCTCTGAAAGCAAGTATTCTTATTTTTATGTGAAGGTCCCGGGTCGGATTTACCGCCAGTGACGTCACCTGCATGCGCGCTCCCGAGCCTCTCGACTCGTCTAGCCTACTGACTTTGCACTCAACAGCGACGACACTGCAACTTATGACATGGACTTATGACTTATGCAACTTATGACATGTCTGATAACACTAAGAAACGACCTGCGCCCAGCAAAACACAGACTCCAACACAAAC
This sequence comes from Vimba vimba, assembly GCA_022828995.1. Classification (NCBI taxonomy): domain Eukaryota; kingdom Metazoa; phylum Chordata; class Actinopteri; order Cypriniformes; family Leuciscidae; genus Vimba; species Vimba vimba. Next base: position 15,722,256 of record CM040831.1, read on the forward strand.
TCCACATATTGATAAAAAACAACAAAAAAACGTTTTTTCTGCTGAAGCTCGTAAGGCCAGACGTGAATCGGATGAACTTCGGGTAAAAAACACGGATCAACATCGGCAGGGCATTTGAATAATGGAGAAACCTTATCTACAAACCTAGAATGTACATTTCCTGAAGAAAATGTGAAGTAGTGCTTGCAGTGGGGCAATTCCACGCAAAACTGTCACATCCATAACGCCAACTCAATACCATGGCATTGAGTTGGCGTTATGGATGTGACAGTTTTGCGTGGAATTGCCCAGTGGCAAAATTCGGCACGGTTGATAGGATCCATACTTATCATGGTACGAGCATGGAGCATTAGTTCAACGTCAAGCTGATAAAAGTAGCCTATTATTTTAACGTTGCAGTGGGAGTTTACCTGAGTTTCCAGCATGTTGTGGGATGCTTTGTGTGTTACGTCCGGTTGCGTCTCAGTCTGGCCGGTACCCACAGTGCTCGCTCATAAATTCGAGCACGCGCTTGTAAACTTATTGGTTGCAATCTGAAACATCACAGCTAGAGGCTGCTAAAAACTACATACAGCACCTTTAAGGAAAAACCTGTCAACAAGCCTGAAAAAATAATTGGTAGTTATTCTGTCCCCCTCACTTTTGAAATGATGGCTAGGCTACGGCCCTGAGGCTAACATTACAGCCGCGTTGGTGTCTTTGGGGCACCATTTTACATTCTCCCCAACTAATACACTGAAGGCTGAAATGCTGTGGGTAATGTTCCCTGAGGAATGTGCAAAAACATTTAGTTGTGGCAGGGACAGAACCTCTTCTCTTACTCGATTTGGACTTGTTCAGTACATAAAAAGGGGACTTCTGTCAAGTGTGAATCAAGGCAGCTTCGTTGTCATGTTTGACGAAAGCATGAATTGGACCACCAAAGGCTATTAAGACTATTTGCACTGTTGCTCAAATACAAATGTGCTTTGTTAACGTGAACACCCTAGAGTGTCATTTTTATATATATTTTTTTTCCATGGTAATGGTCTTAATTTTTATTCTTGAAGGTCTTAAAAAGGTCTTAAAAGTCATTCAATTTGTTGATCAAAAATGTGCAGATACCCTGGACCAATAATAATAAATCAAATAATAAATAATAAATCAAAATTATGACCAGCTGACCTTCACAGACCAAATTACAAAGACAACTCGATCATGCCGGTTTGCACTGCACAACATCAGGAAGATCAGGCCTTTCCTAACTGAGCATGCAACACAACTTCTCGTCCAGGCCCTGGTCATATCTAGGCTTGACTACTGCAATGCTCTTCTAGCTGAACTTCCATCATGTGCAACTAAACCTCTACAAATGATTCAGAACGCTGCAGCTCGTCTCGTCTTCAACGAGCCCCAAAGGGCCCACGTCACTCGTGTTCATCTCTCTGCACTGGTTACCACTCGCTGCTCGCATCAAGTTCAAGGCATTGATGTTTGCTTACAGATCTATCACAGGCTCAGCTCCCTCCTACTTCCACTCGCTCCTACAAATCTACATCCCTACCAGAAGCCTACGATCAGTCAATGAGCGACGTCTCGTGGTACCATCACAGAGAGCCAAAAAATCACTCTCCAGAACATTCACATTCACGGTTCCATGCTGGTGGAATGCTCTCCCCACCCTCATCCTGAATGCAGAATCCCTGACAACATTCAAAAGACAACTTAAAACTCATCTCTTCTGTGAGCACTTAATCTCCTAAAAAAATAAAATAAAAATACTTTCCTTTTCCCTTAATCCTCCCTTGTCTGGCTTATGCTACTCTGACCAATGCCTGCACTTTGTATTTTGAGCACTTCTTGCATTGTTTTTGCCTTTTCACTACGACTCGCTTATTTTAGTCCTAATTTGTAAGTCGCTTTGGATAAAAGCGTCTGCTAAATGTAAATCAATTATATATGTGCTGCCTCCCGCTTTCGTGCGCTCTTTCAACCACAACACAGAAGGCAGCACGCAAACCCTAACCTTTAACTACATATATAGTTTTTCTTAGTTACAAACTGAACCCATCCCAAACCCAAAGATATTCATGAAACCCGAAAACCCACGAGTTCGTCCTTCCACTCAAAAATGTGAAGTTTCAGCTCAAAATAGCCCACAGATCATTTATTATAACGTGATAAATGACCAGACACATTCTGGGGACACCTGAGACTTATATTACATATTGTAAAAAGGGGCATAATAAGTCCCCTTTAAGAGTGCTGGAGAGGTATCCTAACATAGTTAGATGGACCAGATGGCGGCAGAGAGGAGACCACACACTTTCCAATGAAGATATAATGAATTGGAGATATATGATGACAGAGTTGCTAAAAAAACTATACAAGCTTGATTGTCAATGTATTTTTATTGTAACTGATCTAGTTAGAAATGTAATAACTTTGCCCACTCTACAAATGATCAATGATCTAACTGCAGAAATTAAAGTAATAATTACTTCTTTTTTTGTTTCTTTTTCTTTTCTTTTAATTTTAGTAAAATATTTTTGCTATAACTGGAAATAGCAGTAGTGCACCAGTGATGACTTGGGCCCGTCAGTCCACAGTAAGCAGGGTTTTAAATAGTACTATTGCATAGGTCTGGGCGGTATATCAAGTTTGTACAATATATCGATATATTTTTTATGAATGATATGTAATGAGGCAATTACCGTTTTATGTATTTGCTAGTGCCACCACACGGACAGCGCGGCACAAACTGATCTCACCAGCACGGCACTTGCCACATTACTTGATTCATTACTGCTCCGCAGAAGTTCAGCTGTTTTTCCCTGCATATAAGATAATGAAGATCAGCATGAAATTGTTACATTTATTTTGCTTTTCTTTTCTATTAGTACGTTAACAGTAATGTTCGATAGGCTTCTTTGAAGAATTTCACGTATGTACCCACGGAAAAAGCTGTTCAAAGCAGAAACTTTAATGATTTATAATACCTTTGTCGTCTTGAGGAGCATGTTCAACTCCTAGGATTTTTTTACAACAGCCATATCACCCTGTAGCCCAAGACTGGTTGCTCACTGAAGCTAAGAAGGGTTGAGCCTAGTCAGTACCTTGATGGGAGACCTCTTGGGAAAACCAGGTTCCTGCTGGAAGAGGTATTAGTGAGGTCAGCAGGGGGTGCTCAACCTGTGGTCTGTGTGGGTTCTAATGCCCCAGTATAGTGATACTGTAACAAGCACCATCCTTCAGATGAGACGTTAAACCAAGGTCCTGACTCTCTGGTCATTAAAAATCCCAGGATTTCCTTTAAAAAAAAGCAGGGGTGTAACCCCGGCATCCTGGCCAAATTTGCCAATTGGCCTCTGTCCATCATCATGGCCTCCTAATAATCCCCATATATACTGATTGGCCTTCATCACTCTGTCTCCTCTCCACCAATAAACTGGTGTATTATAGACCAGCTTAGGAATCTCCTCAACCACCACCAAAGTGCGGCATCCACCTGGATAATGTGACGACATCTTTTGGTATAAATGTAACATTATTATTATTATTATTATTATTATTATTGTCACGGCCGGCTCGCAAGCCGCGACAAAGGAGGAGATGACACGTTAAAATGATATGCAAAAAGGAATAACATTTATTAAAGTAAAAGTAATAAAGTAATAGGAGGATCTTTGTTGACATCTTTGTACGCATGCGCGAGTGGTTGTGTGGCAACAAATCAAACAGTATTGCGGGCTGTAAAGACGCGACGAGCACTTTCAAGAGAGTTAGCGGGCAAAATCCACAATATATAAGCACTTTAACATCTGAAGACCGGAGGAGGTTTGGAGAGAAGCTCAAAATTTGTATTGGTGACAAAATCGAAGTTATTCAAAGCCCATATGAGATCTCCGCTGACTGTGCGTGCAACTCCCCAAACAGACGAGGCATTTATACTTGACGCAACTGTTTTGTTTTAGACTGAACACCAGACCATACAACTGATTTAGACGCGCAAACTGGGTGATGATGAGATGTACTAATATCCGTCTGTTCGGGCAGATTCGGCTCAAAGTCGTGCATCTGCGGATGCGGAGGCGCGCGCGCTGTTAAGCCGAATCTGCCCGAGCAGACGGATATTAGTTTTTTTATTACCTTCGCGCTCATGCGGACGCGTCGAGTATAAACAAGGTTTTACAGCTCAGCCACTTGTTTTTTTCATATTTTTTTGCAAGTGGAAGATCTTGGTTTACATTTGGACTTGGATGTGATCTTATAGGCTTGAAAAGGTTGGTGACCACTGCATAACGCAAACCCAGTCAAACGTTTGACTGCAGTATCTTCTATTCTATGCGCCTTATAACCCGGTGCGCCCTATATATGAAAACAGTTATAAAATAGGCCATTCATGGAAGGTGCTCCTCTGCTTATAGTGCGGAAAATACGGTAGTCTGGGTGCTGTGGATCGCGGTTTGGGACACCTGAATCAGAACGCGAAAACATATGACTCGGTTGATTTGACTCAGTTTTATTATTTTTTTATTTTATTCAATCTTCTATAAATACATAGTCACTAAGACTTAGACCTACCATGAACAAAATGAGCCTCACAAACTCGATCAGTAACGTTAGGAATCCAGGCTTCGGAGCGTCCAGGTTAATTGCACGCAACCATTTATTTCGTTTTTCGCGATCCTTTTCGGAGGGAATTCGAAAAAACTTTTTATCAGGCCCCCAACGAGCCGTACAATCGACCACACAGCAAGAGTGAACCATCATCTTCTCTAAATCCTCCTCCAAACGTGCAAAACAATCAAATTACAGGTATCTAGCGGTGTTTCCTGCCACACGATTCCCGTGATGCAACGCGGCAAACATAAACAATGACGTCACAAAAGATCCGCCTATAGAATAGACTAAAACGGGAACAAAACAACAACTAGGACAACAACAAAATGGCACGACGGGAGAGCACTCATGTCACGACTGAAGGAAGCTGCTTTTGTTTGCCGGCATCAGCTCTAGCACAGGTGTAAACCATCAGTCATCATGACGTCACTCACTCCAACTCCAACCTACAAAACAAATGACAAAGGACAACCAAACCCACACAATATGACCCACACTGAGGTCGTAACACCCCCCCCCCCCCCCCCCTAGAAAAAAGGGTGGACATTTATGAAACCCGTCACCCGACAACTCCCAAAACTGGAAAAACCCACCACTCTGTAATACTCTCCAATATCCTCAGCAACCACGGGCCCTGTGGAAGCAATTTAAGAAAGACAAGTAGAGCAAAACAAAACATAGTTAGTCAATCAGTTAAAAGGAATAAGGAGCTCTAGACAATGCGTCAGCTACCACATTGTCAGTCCCCCTAATATGCCAGATGTCAAGTGCATACGATTGCAAAAAAAGACACCAACGAGTCAATCGTTGGTTTGGGCAACGCAAAGAATGTAAATAGACAAGCGGGTTGTGGTCCGTGTACACAACCAATGGGTCTGACACGGATCCCACATACACATCAAAGTGTTGCAAAGCCCAAATCAAAGCTAATGTCTCCTTTTCAACCACAGAGTAATTCAACTGATAAGAATTAAACTTTTTCGAGAAGTAGCTAACTGGACGGTGAATTCCTTCCTCATCAGCCTGTAATAACACTGCTCCAGCACCCACATTGCTAGCATCCACACATACCTGAAAAGAACGATCAAAACGAGGCGCTGCCAATACAGGAGTGGAAGTAAGAAGTGATTTAGCTGCCTCAAAAGCAACCTGACAGGCAGCTGTCCAGACAAAAGCTGCTTTTGCTTTCAACAGATCAGTGAGGGGGGCTACCACCGTAGAAAAATTCCTGCAAAATCCCCGATAGTACCCTACTAACCCCAAAAACCGCATCAACTCCTTCTTAGTAGTAGGAGAAGGAAATTGATCAATGGCCTCAACCTTGGCCCGAACTGGTCACACACATCCTTGTCCAACTACCTTACCTAAGTAAGTCACAGTGGCCTTGGCAAACTCGCATTTAGCCAGATTGACGGTCAGGCCAGCCTCTTCAAAATGAGAGAACAGGTCTGCGATATGCTTCAAGTGCTGCTCCCATGAATCACTGAAAACTACTACATCGTCCAGATAGACGGCCACTCCCTCTAACCCAGAAACCACCCTATTCATAAGTCGCTGAAAGGTTGCAGGCGCATTTCTAAGGCCAAAACTCATAACGTTATAAGAGAATAACCCCTCCGATGTAATAAAAGTGGAAATCTCTTGAGCTCTTTTGGTCAACGGAACTTGCCAATAGCCTTTAAGCAGATCGAACTTGCTTACAAATTTTGCCGCCCCAACCCGATCAACACAAACCTCAATACGAGGCAGTGGAAATAAGTCTGGTTTTGTTACTCTATTTATTTTACGATAGTCGGTGCAAAACCGATAAGTACCATCGGATTTATTTACAAGCAAACAGGGAGATGCCCAACTGGAAAATGAAGGTCGTGCAATATCATGATCCAGCATATACTGAACTTCAGCTTTAAGATGCAGGAGTTTATTTGGGGACACCCGATAAAAATTCTGGCGAATGGGCTCCGAATCCCCAACATCAATATCATGCTCCAACCAATGTGTACGCGAAGGTACATCACCAAATAAAGAAACATGATGATTAATAATATCAATCAAATCACCACATTTATCATCAGGCAAATGAGCCAACATGTTATACAGATTTTTAAGAGTCTCTGAATTTTTTAGACGTCCCAGTAGTACTGTATCCTCTGGAAAAGAAATTCCCTCATCTATTCCCTCCCCCACAAGCGAAATTCTCTCAACTACTAACGCAGGTTTCACCTCATCGTCTGACATCTTGTGAGAACGGCAATAATAGGGCTTCAATAAATTAACATGACACAACTGGGTGGACTTTCTCCTCTCTGGAGTGGCAATCAGATAGTTTAAGTCAGTAACTTGTTTTTCTACCACATACGGACCTGTAAACTGAGCTTGAAATGGTGAGCCTTCCACAGGTAACAGAGCCAACACCTGATCGCCAGGCATGAATTTCCGTTCCTCAGTTCGTCGATCGAAAATCGTCTTCATACGCTTTTGCAAAGAATGCAATTGTTCTTTTGCCACTTTACCTGCTTCATATAATCTATGCTTAAAGTCATTCACATAACTTATCAAGTTTTTTGGTGGTGCACTTTCAACCCACTGGTCTCTGAGTACAGCCAGCGGTCCCCGAACTGTGTGCCCAAACACCAAATCATTGGGACTGAACCCAGTACTTTCCTGACATGCCTCACGTGCTGATAGCATCAACCACGGCAATCCTTGTTCCCAATCTCCTTCCATCTCTGTACAATAAGAACGCAGTAAAGACTTCAGCGTCTGATGGAAACGCTCCAAAGCCCCTTGGCTTTGGGCGTGATAAGCACTAGCTTTATTGTGTTTAATGTGCAGCAGTTTCAAAACCTGAGAAAATAAATGAGAAGTGAAATTGGAACCTTGATCACTTTGCACAATCTTTGGAATGCCAAAAATGGAAATGAACTGAGTCAAGGCTTTCACCACTGATTTGGAAGTGATCGTACGAAGAGGATATGCTGCAGGATATCGAGTAGAGGCACACATCACCGTGAGCAAATAAATGCTACCCGACTTTGATCTAGGCAGCGGGCCTACACAATCAATAATCAGGTGCTCAAATGGCGGGCTGACAGCAGGAATAGGAAACAATGGAGCAGGTTTGATCTTCTGATTTGGTTTGCCTGTTAGTTGACAAGTATGACATGTCTTGATATACTGTGACACATCCTCCTTCAATTTTGGCCAAAAAAAATTACAGAGGATCTGGTGATAGGTCTTTTTTACCCCTAAATGACCTGCAAGTTTATCATGGGAAATCTGTAATACCAGTGAGCGATACTTTTCTGGAACTACCACCTGCATGATAGGATCCCCAGCAAAATCAGTACCATGAGGAATCCACTTTCTCACCAACATTCCATCCTGCAAAAAATAACCATGAGCAACATTTCTAATTTCATCAGAAGACATCACACTCTCAAACAATTGATGGAGAGAAGAATCAAGTCGCTGCTCCTGGAGCAACTCAGAAGGTGAAACAGAAAAGTCATCAGGGAAGGAGAATGGTTTGACTACAGCAGAATCAGGGGTTACTCTTGGCTGAGCAGAGGTCATGGAATGAGTTACCGCACATGCAGTGAACACTTCCGGATAATTCTTGTAACTCTCGTCAGAACCTGGAAGAGGAACAGATAAAACCACAGGAGGTGAAAAGGTATCAGGCCACACCCTACCCCCTGCCAAATTATTCCCCATGATTATATCCACCCCATCCAAGGGCAATGATGGACGCACTCCAATCACCACTTCACCATTCACAAGCTCAGATGACAACATTACTCTATGTAAAGGAACAGACATAACATCCAACCCAATTCCTCTAACAAGAACACTAGTACCAGTGTCACTCAAAACTGAAAATGGCAACACATCCTCCAATATAAAAGATTCAGAGGCTCCTGTATCTCTTAATATTGTTACTGGAATCTTTATCTCTGTACCAATCATTGACACATATCCATAGGTGATAAAAGGCGCATAATCACCATTTTCCAAAAAATTACCCAATTTAGGAAATCCTTCACACAATGAACTACCAGGACTTAACACGGGTGCCACAAGAGCAGCTGGTTTAACGCGAGGAGCCTTTCCCCCTTTACTCTTGGCTTTAAGCACAGGGCACTCATTTTTCCAGTGGCCTTTACCATGGCAGTAGTTACAGATAAGAGACGAATTTTTGGACATACGATCTCCCTTATCTTCGAAAAATTCGTCCCTTCTCCGAAACTCAAAGCTCTTGTGTGTTAACACATAATCATCAGCTAATTCAGCAGCTTTAGCAGCTGTGTCCGCTTTCTGCTCATTTATATATGTGGCAATACGAGCGGGTACAGAATTCTTAAACTGTTCCAGCACGATTAAGTCAGTCAACTCCTCAAACGTGGTTACCTCAGATGCCATACACCAGCGATTAAATGCAGTACTGAGCTCTCTAGCAAACTCAACATGAGCAACATTAACACCTCTAGACAAAGTTCTAAATTTTTGTCTGTACGCTTCTGGTACTAACTCGTACGATTTCAAAACGGCTGCTTTTACGATGTCATAATCGTTACAGTCTGAGACTGAAAGAGAAGAATAGACTTCCTGAGCCCTGCCAGTAAACACGCACTGTAGAAGTAGTGTACGTTCCCTACTAGGCCAACCCCTCACTTCCGCAATCCGTTCAAACAAGGTAAAAAATGTATCCGGATCTCGTTCACTAAATTTAGGCATCAAACGCAAGTTTCCCGCAGTGTCAAACATTTTAGAAGCACCCTGAAAAGCATCATCTGAACCATCATCGATTCTGCCTTCTCTAATCATATCCAAGCGATATTTTTGCAGCTCTATATCTGTCTGTTTAGTTCTATTTCTCTCACGCTCCATTTCTAACTTTTCACGCTCCTGCTCAAGCTGTAAGAGCAATAACCTTTCTTGCTGTTCAAAAGTTAAAAGGCCAACTGGTGGTTTAATTTGACTAGCAGTAGCTGTATCAGACATTTCAATCAATATAGCTTGTTCTATCAATTTTGTTTTAATTGTTTCTCTAATTGTACTCTTTTAATCTCTTATCTTCAAGTTCGATTTCATAATGATCCGCAATCTTAAATAACTGATCTTTTGTAAACAACTCAAGTAACGCTTCAGAGGGAGAAATAATAAAATCTTCTACGAGATTAGACATACTTCTTCTAGAATATACGTTACAATTAATATAGTGTGATTCACAAACCTCACGTGGTAGGAATAAAAAGTTCCCTTTCCCTATCTATAGGAAAAAACAACTAACTAACTCACCCCTAATCTTCGTGTGGTTACTGGCGAGGGGTATTTAAGCACCAACTCCCGCTGGTACAAGAAAAGCAACCAGCACGCTGGCGACTATCTCATACCACGGCCATGCCCCCGAGACAACTGCTCTACTCACGGTCGCCACACAAAAATAACAAAAATTACATTACCTACTTGTTCCAAAAGGGACCAAGCAGCTACACCTAACAAGGGAACATCAACAATATTCTCACCACGATATGATTTGCAAAATCACTTACCTCTTAGAAACAACATAGAACAGCTAACTGATGATACAGCAACATATGTCCTCAAAACAAATAAATTCAACGCGCATTTCCTTCCAAACGACGAATAAGCTCCCAAACAATAGCGTTTACCCAAACAACATTCTTCCGGTTTTACGTTCAGTTAATGGACGTGCCAAGTTCATTACAAAATAACCGAACGCAACAAAAACGCTTCCAAATCATGTCGACAAATAACAAGAATTTTCAAAAGTTAGCAAACAAGCGGACGAGCCACCATTTGTCACGGCCGGCTTGCAAGCCGCGACAAAGAAGGAGATGACACGTTAAAATGATATGCAAAAAGGAATAACATTTATTAAAGTAAAAGTAGTAAAGTAATAGAATAGACTAAAACGGGAACAAAACAACAACTAGGACAACAACAAAATGGCACGACGGGAGAGCACTCATGTCACGACTGAAGGAAGCTGCTTTTGTTTGCCGGCATCAGCTCTAGCACAGGTGTAAACCATCAGTCATCATGACGTCACTCACTCCAACTCCAACCTACAAAACAAATGACAAAGGACAACCAAACCCACACAATATGACCCACACTGAGGTCGTAACATTATTGTACTCCTAGTTGTTGATGTCAAGTTCTATAATACAGCAGTTGTATCCCATTTTTAAATCTGAATTCCATTATTAAACCCGTGTTGTAATGTATGTTTTAAATGTTATTAAAAGAAGTCTCTTCTGCTCATTATTTGATCCAAAATACAGTAACAACAGTAATATTGTGAAATATTTTTACGATTTAAAATCACTTTCAATTTGAATAAATTGTATAGTGTCATTTATTCCTGTGATCAAGCTTGTGATTTTCAGCATCATTATTCCAGACTTCAGTGTCAAATGATCCTTCAGAAATCATACTAATATGATGATTTGCAGCTCAAGAAACATTTCTGATTATTTAAATGTTGAAAACAATTGTGTAAAAAAAAATTGAGGATTCTTTGATGAATAGAAAGTTCAAAAGAACAGCATTTATCTGAAATGGAATGCGTTTGTAACATCATAAATGTCTTTACTCTCACTTTTGATCAATTTAATGCATACTTTCCGAATAAAATTATTAATTTCTTTAATCCTTTACTCTGAAGATTTGAGTAATGATGCTGAAAATTCAGCTTTACCATTACAGGAATTACATTTTAAAATATAGAAAAAAAGCTATTTTATATTGTAATATTTTACAATATTACTGTTTTTACTGTATTTTGGATCAAATAAATGCAGCTTTGGGGAGCAGAAGAGACTTATTTTTAAAACATTAACAAATCTTACTGATCTAAACCTTTTGAATAGTAGTGTATAGGCCTAACCAAACACACTAGTTAGTAGACACTACTACAGGGTTGTCAAGCCAATACCAAGAATATTTGCAATGGAAATGACATTCCAGTTTCCCTCAACTGTGAATGTACTGCAGTGGTGTGATATCTGGAAGTTAGAATTAAAAATGTTTTATGGTTTCATTCATCATGGCATGAACATATTTTAGGTAAATTGTACATTTACATTTAATATAATTCAGATTTCAGATAATAACTTGCAGTAGCATACAAAAAAAAAAATGGACGTGCTTCATGCTCATGTGGAGCAGTAATGAATAAAATAATGTGGTCTGCGCTGTTTTAGGGTGTACTCAGACTAGGCGATCTGAACCGTGCCCGGTTTGACGCCCAGAGTCTGGTTCGTTTGACTTGTGTGATCGCTCCATACCGTGCCCGTTTCGCGGTTTGCTTAACTTTCCCTGGCCCGCCAGTAAGAGGTGGCCCAGAACGTGGTTCATCTAACCGCGCCGGAGCACGGAACAGCTGCTACTTTTGTGTGCGCTACTGTCATCATTACTACAGCAACGGTCTTCTATTACTACAACCCCATTTCCAGAAAAGTTTTATTTTATGCAAAAAAAATAAAGGATCTGTGATTTGTTAATTATCTTTAACCTTTATTTAACCCCCTGGGGTTGGCGGTTCACCTCGCTTTTATTCTTATCAGTGCAAAATATACTCTCATAACTTTTTGTCATACAGGGAAGTGTAATACATTATTCAAAACTGTTAAATGTCTTCTTTTATTTGTGTACACTCATATTAAAAACAAAATGTTGTTTTTCGTAAAATAAAGTGATGCACGTTCTGCCGTCTCACTCAATGTGAAGTTCATTCTGAAATGCGACAGAAAATGAACTGTAACTCAGTGAATGTTTTCCATATAGACATGAGACATGTCTTTTCAAAGCTTGACGTCTCTCTTTTAAAACAAATATTCTCTAAGTAATCTGTGTAAAAGCAACGAGATGTACAGTTTCTCAAGTGAGTACTCATTACCTCTAATGTGACCACACCCAGGCGCGCACAAGCAATTGACATGCAAATCGTCCACGTGAAGGATCGCAAACCTGTAAACGCCCTCATCACCTCAAAACTAAGAATCAGACTTCAGTCCTCATCGAGTTTGGAAGACACGTTGGTCTGTGCTATGCTGTTTACCTTGGATTTACCTCAGAAGAATTAGAAGAACGAGATTTGAAGATAAGAGTTTTTTTTTTTTAAGGTAAGAAATTCCCACTCATAATAGTAATTTCAACATGTTTCTGTCTGTTAGTGTTGCATAAACTTCACATTGTAGCTACTAGTTAAACTGGTGCCAGAGTAAAATGCATGAAACAGACAGAAACATGTTGAAATATGAACTATAGACAGGTAGGCAACTTTTCAATGCTACATTTATATACATGTACAACACAAGGATGTTTCTATGTTCGATAATAAAACACAGCATGATATAAAAGTAGGCTAATATGAGTGTTTACACTAATATGGTGAATATTATAATGTTTAGACCCGTTTTTACTGTTAAATACTGTGTTTGTGGATATGTACTCAAACATAAATATTTATAATGTGGTAACAATAATGTTTCATAGTTTGGAGCGGCTCGATCGCTTCAGTAAATGCTCTCTGCACTGTGAGTTTGAGTCATTTTCGCTGTGCGTTTGAAAAGCAAAACGCGTCAAACTTTGTTTTTTACTCCAATCTCATTTCATAACGTCTTAACAAATGGAAACATTTGAAGTAACATGATAATCCATATATTTTTCTCTAGTGTAGTGTACTGAAGTTCCTTTATAAAAAATAAAATATATAAACATATAAAATTTGTTTAGCATTTTTGTAAAGTAAAAATGATTATTGGGCTATTGTTGTTATTATTTTATGCAGCCCTACAAGTATATGCCTACAAGGCACAACAAACCTGGTGTTCATTATTATATATATTTTTGTAAATTTTAAATCGCAATTTTAACCAGAAAAATCTAAAATTTCTTCCCAAAATTGCACAGCCCTATAGTTTTTCTTGATATCAGCATGTTCACAGTTGTTTCATTTTTTGATGCCACTGATGAGTCCTGCTTACTTAGTCTCTGTACATGTATGGAAGCATATGGGTAGCAATATTCAATTTGAAATGTAATCAAAATGACAATGCAGTATGTAAAATGGCAATGCATTTATGCATTTAAATTAAAATTTTCCATTACATTTGTACAATGTTGGTGCAAAATGAAAAATCAATTATATAATTTACATTTGCCATTTCATACACTAGTTTTAATATATAAATTGAATACATATTTTAACGCTTTATAAGTTGCAAAATTAAAATGTATTACAGAAATGATTAGATGTTTAAAATGTTCAAGCAAAAACTGTTGCAAAACGATAATTTTTCTTAATTGCATTTTCACTCTGTTAAGACACTTGCGATTGCATTTTCATTAAATGTGCAAATTGAAAATGCGTTCTGAGCCGATCACATCCCCGCCCCCTCCCACTCTGTCAATCACTGCGTGAAGGCAGCAGGGTTCTCAAGTTTTATCAAAAGCTTGGAGTGAGATCACATGCGGTTAGGGGAGGAGCCATAATGGAGCCCCGTCCCCGCCCCCCAATTTTACCCATTGTTCATAATTAACCAGCACAAATTGAAATTATAACAATTGGTAAATCTGATAAATGACAGGCTATAGTACATATTTTGAGGTGTTGGAAGGGAGCGGCGGCAGAGCTGATATGAGCGTTAAATTCACTAGCAGAAGAAGTGGAGCGTGAACATCGAAATGGTAGTGTTTTCGAAGATTATTATGTGTCTGCAGGTGATAGAACCAGTTGGTAGGTTACAACCCTACGTTGTTGGAACGTCTGGGATCATGTTCTGCCTTATCAAGCGTCGACACCTGTTTGGTGTCATCATTATGCTGCGCTGTTGTTGTCTGATGCTGGACTGTGTTAATGATGGTTTCGTTTTGTATAAAATATTCTCATTGTCTGATAGGCTACACATATGCTTATCTTTATTCTTATTACTATTAACTATAATTACTGTCGTAGATTTTTCCCTAAACCTAACTAAAGCCCTATTCGGACGGGACTAGTTTCACAGGGGGACGTTAGAGAAATTTCTGTTTCACAGACGTACTTTGAGATTTTAATCCTGTCCGAATCTGCCATGTCTGTCTTTTTCTCACACGACCTCTGTAAAAATTCCAGAGCAAATTACCTACTGTTTTTCGTCAAACTCGGCGGTCCTCAGAGAAATCTAATCCCATCCGAATGCGAATGTCTGTGATTGCCGAAAATGTTTTTTTCCAAAACGCTTTTTCTTGTGTGTTTTGGTCAACGTGAACTACCGTACAATCTCTCGCTATCTCGCCAGTGTTCAAGTTTCTGCTTTTTGCGCACCGATAATGGATGTAGATGTGTTCGGTACACTGCGAAGACATAAAAAAATGAAATCAACAAGAAGAGCCAAATCACGTAAACTGTTAAGACTGGCTACTGTAATATCAGTTTCAGGTAAGATTACTTTCATTTCTGCACTTCATTACAGTGTAACTTAGCCTAAATTAGTTAAAACGTTTTATTCCAGTGGGTTTATTATAAGAACACATTTATATAAAATCATTATGATAAATGTAGGTTTAGTTTTTTTATACAACAATTTTTATAAAATGTTTACAAAACACTAAATATGTTAGGACGTTTTACTTTATATTTCATACGCAATTCACGCATTCTGAACACGTGATCTTCTGCAATGCCCACATGTAAAACACAGACACTCCCACCTCGGTAATAAACACGGAGATGTTAGTCCCGTCCGAATCCGTACATGAAATCACAGACATAGGTTGATAAGAATTGTAACTCAAACGTCGTTTGGAAAACTAGTCCCGTCCGAATAGGGCTTAAGTCCTATCTCATCTGACCTAAGTCTACCTGGGCCTATAACATTTATACTTGAGTCTAGCGCGTCTACACATCGACGTCGGCTGGGTGCTAATCAATCCTATACTCTAGCGCGTCTACACATCGACGGCGGATGAGTTTAATCCTATACTCTAGCATGTCTACACATCGACGGCGGCTAAGTCTAATCCTATACCCTAGCGCAGGGGTCACCAACCTTTTTGAAACTGAGAGCTACTTCATGGGTACTGAGTCATACGAAGGGCTACCAGTTTGATACGCTCTTCTGAAATAACAAATTTGCTCAGTTTGCCTTTAGTAATACATTATTAATAATAATCATCTATGTGAAGACACTAATCACGTAAATGATTTCTCACAATAATTAGCAACAATAACAATAAGGAGGGAAACAGTTATCAATATTCAGCACTTTAATATCAGTAATTGTTACATTTTTAGATGATCACTTACATCACTACATTTCATAGGAAAAATGTCCCATTTTCACTAGCCACTGACAAACCCTTTTAACAAATCATGAACTATGTTGTTTCAAAAAGTTTTCAGTTATGTAATGTTAGAAAAATCAACTTACATATTTTTAAATAAATCTTGTCACATTTTGAACTAATGACCAAATCTGTGGCATTTTTTAAAACACTTTTTAAATTGAACACAATTCTTCAATATTTTAAAAGGGAAAAATGTCCCATTTTCACTAGCCACTGACAAACCCTTGTAACAAATCATGAACTATGTTGTTTCAAAAAGTTATCAATTATTAATGTTAGAAAAATCAACTTACATATTTTTAAATAAATTGTCACATTTTGAACTAAGGACCAAATCAGCGTTTTTTAACACACTTTTAAATTGAACACAATTCTTCCTTATTTTAAACTTCGCCATGGCACTGCCATGTTGCCACTGACAACATGTTTCTGTTATCTGTTTCTTTTTTAGTGGGAAGACTGGCATTGCATGCTGTTCACCAGTGTATTGTAATCTGGTGTGTAACTTGACACTGCAACTGTGAGTGAGTCTTTCAGATGTGCATCAGTGAGGCGTGTTCTGTGTTTGTTCTTGATGAAGTTCATGTCAGAAAACGCTGATTCACAGAGATAGGTTGAACCAAACAGGCTAGCAACCTTCATAGCTGCTGTGCATACTCCACTGTACTTCTCGGTGTCAACAAGGGACCAAAAGTTTGGGGCAGCCTGGTAGGCTTTGAGGTGGAGGTCATTTTGCAGTGTTATGATTTCAATCTCCACCTGTCCAGCATCCAAGTTGAACGTTGCACTTAGTTGCTCAGCAAACCATGTTGTGTCCACATTCATGAAAGGATTGGAAATGAACGACACACATGGCTCAAGCTGATGAAGGTCACAAAACCTATTCTCAAACTCTTGCCCAAGTCTGTTTATGACTTCACAGTACTTTTCTGCAACTTTGTCAAATGTCTCAGATGCAGAAGCATTGTCTTTCAGCACCGACTGCACAGAGGGAAAGTGCAGCACCTTTTTTCCCTGTAAATCCACAGAAAAAACGTTCATCTTGGCTTTAAATGCATTTAAAGCACTTATCATATCAACAACAGTCTTACCTTTGCCTTGCAGCTGGCAGTTCAAGTCGTTTAGTTTCCCAGTAATGTCCGTCAAAAATGCAAGGTCAAGTGTCCACTCTGTGTCCTCAAGCAGTGAGACGTCTTCGCCTTTGGACTGCTTGAATTCTTTTATTTCACCCAAAAGTGACAAAAAACGAAGTAAAACTCGTCCTCTGCTGAGCCATCGGATTTCTGTGTGTAGAAGCAGGTCACCATATTCAGCTGACATCTCCTCCAATAACACCTTGAAAATCCTGTGTTGTTTTGCTTTGGAGCGGATGTCGTTTATGATTTTTACAACGGGAGTCATCACGTGTCCAAAGCCGATCACTTTTGCACATAAGGCCTGCTGGTGAATGATGCAGTGATAATGCAGAAATTTTGAGAAGTCTGGGTCACTTTTACAGTGAGCGATGAAACCTGCATGTCGGCCGATCATAGCAGGAGCCCCGTCTGTAGTCACCGCTACCAGCTTTTCCAATGGTACCTTTTTCTGCACAAAAAACTCCTTCACTGTGTTATAAATGTCAACTTCCCTCGTAGTTGTCTTTAATGGCAGTAGTGTTAGCAGTTCTTCTCTTGTGGAGAAATCTTCAAACACCATCCGGATAAAAACTAACAGCTGCGCTGTACTGCTGCTGTCCACGGACTCGTCGCACTGGATGCTAAACCAGCTGCACGCTGCCAGATCCCGGTCCAGCTGATCGGCCAAATTACCAGACATATCTGACACTCGTCTAGCCATCGTAGATGCACCCAGTTGGACGTCAGAGAGTGTGGAGATTAGATCGGTTCCATTTTTCTCGTCTTTAAGTACAGTGTCAGCAATTATCATCATTGCTTCTTTGAAAACTTCTCCGTCTGAAAATGCCTTTTTCTTCTTGATCAGAAAATGTGTAGCTCTAAACGAGGCTTCGGTTGCTTTTTGTGACTTTTTCACCGGCCTCGTGAAAAAAGACTGTTGCTTACCCAAAGCTGCCTTTAGCTCACGGGCTTTTTCTGTCCGTAGTGCACTTCCCGGTGGGTAGTTAGCATGGTAGCTTTTGTGACACGTAGTGAAGTGTCTCTCCACATTGTGCCGCTTTGCCGTCGCCACAGTCGCCCCGCAAATGAGACACACGCAGGTTTCTTTCACAGTCGTAAAAAAGAATTCCTCCTCCCATTCGTTGTGAAAGTGATAGGTTTTCTTCCTTTTTTCTGCCATGTTTTTCAGCTACCATCTTCGTCGCGCCCGCGCCCTCTAGCTTACTCTCCACGAGCACTCAGCACAAACTCTGCTACAAATGTATGTAAAAGTTTGTAGGTTTGAGATAATGATGTTAATGCATGGTTTATGAAAAAACAAAAACAAAAATTGTATAAGGTCATGAAACCCATACTGATTATTGCTTCACAAGACTTTTGAAAATTGTATCACGTAGCCTAGAATATTTGCTTCAAAACTGTGAAAATCATCCTGCGTACTCATTCAGATAAAACAATATATTTATTTAAAATTTGTAAGACATGTTTTGTGTAAGAAAGCTTTATGGTGTGAATCATCATGAATATTGATGCATTTCACACCTGAGAAAGACAAAGACCCTCCCATAATGGCCCTATCATATTTTATGAGGAACCTTGCACAAAGAATGAGTAGAGATTTAAACAAAAATGGCTTTTTGATTGTTTGGATTTATTTACAACACAACATAACCCAAAGATACATAAAGGACAAAAAAGCACATTATTGAACAAACTGATCTAAAGACTTGAACAGTCACACACCTTTGTGCCATTCTTGAAACATAGTACATACCTGTCATTTCCTAGGTGTTTGATTTTTCATTTTACCATGTAATGGTAAAATGTATATGGTAGCAATATTCAATTAATTTGAATTGATTAATTAATTAATTTAATAAATTTTTCATCAAGATAAAATATTAATTAATTAAATTAATTAATTTTTCATCAAGATAAAATATAGGCTGCACGATTTTAGGAATACATTTTAGATTAATCTGGTTTAAATTGAGATATAAAATTTACTATATATATATATATATATATATATATATATATATATATATATATATATATATATATATCAGGGTTTCCGTTGTCCGTTAATTACCGGACATTGACCGGAAAAAAAATGAAATGTCCGACAAAAATAAATCTATCCGGTCAAATTGTCCGATTAAAATTGCCTAATAATCCCGCCCCCCTAACACAATCTGAATTTGAGAATAAGCCTAAAATGTATAAAGCAAAAATACACCGACATTTGGCTATGTTATAAAGGAACAGGCTCTACCGTTTGTAAGTTATTAAACATTATTACATGGCTTGGTTGAATTCCAATGTGGAATGCGGTCTGTTATTTCTTGATATCAGACCGCTGCGAAGCACTAGCGGCACCAGGATTTTGATTGTAGGTGGGTCTCCAGAAAACTGGATGGGCCAGTTAAAATAAGCCAAAAAATAAATAAAAACGGGTTGCCCTTCATCTCCGTTTCAGCGCTTTTCTGGGCACTGAGGACAGCGACTCAGTAGCCTACCTAAATTTAATGCGTAAAAAAAAAAAAAAAAAACTTGAACAGGATTTTTTTTTTTTTATACAATTACAATTTCATTGAATATATTTTTTAATAAAATTATAGGCCTATTATTTTTAGTTTATTAACAGCAACAACAGCTGTAAAGATGAAGTTGACGATCGTCATCTCCATAGTGAACGCGGCGCGCCTAGAGAGAAATGCACATCATGGATTACATAATCAGAGAGTAGCCCATTTCTTTTCGTTTTAAATTGTTAAAAAGACGTTTCAAGCTTTCTTAAGATATATTTCATGTCTGTGAGGCCTACGCTGAGTTTCGTTAAGTTAGGATGAGATGGGCTCCTGTTCACGAGCAATGCAGTGACCGCGCGGGCGCCTCCATGATTAGGCCTATCGTCTGCTATATTTGCTGCTTAGCTATATATTAAATACAGGCAATTGGTTGATAAAAAAAATATTAAAATTAAGATACAATTTATACAAAACGAAATTCACTTCAAAAAAGTCTTTCTACAAAACCAAACTTAATTAAGTGGTCAAAATCATGTCTGACCCGCTCCATGTCTCTCGATATTGCGTGCTGTTCACTTTTCATAATCAACATAAATTAAAAAATAAAATTATAATATTTTAACCAATATTAAACTAAATGAGCTTATTTAATGGCTACAACACGTATAGTAGACTCTCTATTTGTACAAATTGCTGCACATTCATTTTATTCTGAATTTTGCACACATAAGTTGAAAGGCATTTGTTTGTGCATGCATAGCAAAACATATCAGCAACATTCATCAAGTTCACTGATAATTATGCGTGCATTTATTAGGCTAATTATTATCTTAATGAATAATGAAACAAGGACGAAGCATATAAACTGCGTTGTTTGTTTAGAATGGAATGGATCGCAAATAGATCCGAATGAAGAAACGTAGAAAAAGGGTCTCGGGTGTTCCTGCAGAGAGGGGGTTCTCGCTGCAGAATCGGATCAAGACGAAGCAGCGAAGTCGCCTTGCGGAGAACAAGGTTACGCGGCTTATGCGCACTGCAAGTTGTAGAGAGACACTGGGAAGTTCGCTTGAGTAAAAACAATAGGCTTCAGATATTTTATGTGGAGAAGGGGAATTGGTTTGTTAAACTATGAATGTGAAACCCTAACAATTGGCGTTGATTGACGCCAAACGGACGTTCATGTTTTTTTGGGGTTTTTTTCGTTTTTTTTATTTGAAAGTTAGGCTAATAAACATGTTGCATTCGGCCTGATTATGTCATTTTTTAAGTTACATAGCCTGCCTCCAGTTTTCCTCAACTTGACTAATTAAGAGGCGATATTTGACCGGCATATCATTGAAATGTCCGGAAAACGAAACCTCTGCCGGTCACTTTGACCGGCACCATTTTTTTCTAGCGGAAACTCTGATATATATATATATATATATATATATATATATATATATATATATATATATATATATATATATATATAAATGAACACCAGGTTTGTTGTGCCTTTAATGCATATACGTGTAGGGCTGCATAAAATAACAACAATAGCCTATAGCAGGTGGCCTATAAATCGTTAAAAATTAACACTACACTAGATAAAAATATATGGATTATCATGTTACTTCAAATGTTTCCATTCCTTATGATGTTATGAAATGAGATTGGAGTAAAAACATGAAGCCTAATGTTTGGCGCGTTTTGCTTTTCAATTCACAGCACAAGTGACTCAAACTCACTGCGCGTGCAGAGAACATTTACTGAAGCTATCGAGCTGCTCCAAACTATGAAACGTTACCACATTATACATATCTATGTTTGAGCAGATATCCACAAACACAGTATTTTATAGTAAACACTGGTCTAAACATTATAATATTCACCAAATTAGAGTAAACACTCATACTAGCCTAGTTGTATCTAATTATCTAGTTATATACCCTTTTATATCCATTATTGAACATAAAAACATCCTAAGTTGTGTACATGTATATAAATTTAGCATTAGGCTTCATGTTTTTACTCCTATCTTATTTCATAATGTACATTTTAGTCTGGCACCACTTTGACTAGTTGCTACAATGTAAAGTTTATATAACAATAACATGCTTACTATTATGAGTGGACATGTCTTACCTTAAAAATCTTTCTCATCTTCAAATCGCATTCTTCTAATTCTTCTGAGGTAAATCCAAGGTAAACAGGACAGCACAGCACAAACACAACGTGTCTTCCAAACTCAATTAAAAGCAGACAAGGACTGAAGTCTCTGATTCTTTGCTTTGTAAAGACATATGTCTCAAGTCTGTGTGCCAAACATTTGCAGAGTTAGTTCATTTTCTGTCGCGTTTCAGAATGAACTTGAGAGAGACAGCAGAATGCGCATCATGTTTATTTTCTTTATTTTACAAAAAACACTTTTTTTTTTTATTATGTGTACACAAATAAAAGAAGATATTTAACAGTTTTGAATGCTGTATAACACTTATATGCAAGATACAAATTTTGAGTCTCTTTTGCACTGAAAAGAAAAAAAGCGAGCTGGTATCGCCGGCGCGACAGCCGACCCCAGGGGGTTAAAATAGTGTATGAAATGCAAATGTAAATTATATAATTGAATTATCATTTTCATTTTGCACCAAACGTTGCACATATGTAATGGAAAATGTACATTTAAATACTGAAATGCATTGCCATTTTACATATTGCATTGTCATTTTGCATATTACATTTCAAATTGAATATTGCTACCATATACATTTTACCATTACATGGTAAAATGAAAAATCAAACACCTAGGAAATGACAGGTATGTACTATGTTTCAAGAATGGCACAAAGGTGTGTGACTGTTCAAGTCTCTGTCTTTAGATCAGTTTGTTCAATAATGTGCTTTTTTGTCCTTTATGTATCTTTGGGTTATGTTGTGTTGTAAATAAATCCAAACAATCAAAAAGCCATTCTGTTAAACTCTCCACATTCTTTGTTCAAGTTCCCTCACAGTCCCACCTGATATGGCCATTGTTAGAGGGTCTTTGTCTTTCCAGGTTTGAAACACATCAATATTCATGATGATTCACGCCTCCTCGCATAGAGCTTTCTTACATAAAACATGTCTTACAAATTTTAAATCAATATATTGTTTTATCTGAATGAGTAGGCAGGATGATTTTCACATAGTTTTGAAGCAAATATTCTAGGCCAGGGGTTCCCAAACTTTTCCATGACAAGGACCCCCAAATACCACTAGGTTCTGGCCAAATTCCCCCTTTTGCAGGATGTGTTATTGAAACCATCGACAATACTATGGCAAATGTAGAAATAAATAAATAAAACATCTAGGTGAACATCAGATTATGTGATGGTGTTTGATACCAGCCAATCAGAAAGATTATAGAGATGCACCGATTACAATTTTCTAGGCTGATTCCGATTTGTCATTGAGTTTGACCTGCCGATACAGATTTTAGCTGATTCCGATTTCATTTTTTCTAACCACTTTACAGCACACACAAATATTTTTCTCTATATTTTTTTTAAATAAAACACCACTTTTACCCAAACTGATTAATAAAAGTTTAAATGGGTCAATTTTCTATAAATATTTTTGAGTCTTCATTTTCTTTTCTGACATAGCCTACTCCAGTTCTTGTTAAAACACACTATACATGCAAATTATGTGCATTTTTGGTACTTTTTGTGTGAAATCATATTTATTTTGTCCATCAAAAGTGTGCTTTCACTTTAATTGAGAGTAAGCAGTGCAGCAAAAATAGACTCGGCGCCAAAACCCTTAGCTTCACTACTGCTCACGCGACGCTCCTGCTTGACATTCACACGCTGCTCCTGCTCTCGGTGTGAATGCACTCATTGAACATGCACGCCGAAAAAAATTCGCTCAACAGCGCCCCCTTGAAAGGGGTCCGAAAACTTGGTCCATAAATCAAACACACTTGCATGTAATAATATGAAACTCACACATATAGATCTCATCGGGCCGAACAGCTTTCCTACTCTTACTTTTTACGCCAGCCCAACAGGAAGTCGGCTATTTAGGGTTGTTTGAAAAAAGCATGCTCTGGAATTTGAAATACTCCTCCTAGGGAATTAATCTGATCACCACCAAACTCGGTGTGCATGAAGTCAAGACATTGAGGATAAATTGCAGACAGATTTTTGATATTGGTTTGCCCGTGGCGAGGAAACAAATTTATGGCGAGAAAAGTGAAACAGGAAGTGTGTTATAACTTCTGCATACATTAACTGATCTTGATGAAACTTCAGCAGTGTGTTCGATGTAAGAGGCCGATCACATGGATGTGACTATTGTGAGTCAGTTAAAGCGCCACCAACTGGCAGCAGGAAGTGTCACTTTCAAAATGCTTTGAAATCACCCTCTTATTTTTACCCGATTTCCTTCCAACTTCATTACTATAATCTAAACACACGGCAGATGTAGACCTGTGAAAGGATCCTTGATATCTTAGATACTGTTGCCATGGCAACGCATCAAACTTTAATATTTCTTTTGGGTGTTTTTGAGACTCTTAGCATGCTTGAAATTGCATGAAACTCGACTCACACCACATTTCTTAGCCAGTAGACGTGCAAAGTTTCAGAAACGGGCGTGGTGGAGGAGCTCAGTAGCGCCACCTTTTGACAAAAGTGTGTGTGTGTGTGGGGGGGGGTAGTTTTATCTACAGTAACAAAACTCAGTACTTATTGTTCTCAACTTTCTAATTTACAGTCATTAGCTCCGACCAACAGGAAGTCAGATATGTTGAGTGTGGATTTTTTGGAGCATTTTCTGCTGTGTGTGTGTGTGTGGAGGGGGGTCTGTTGGGTGATAGTTTAGTTTAACCCTTTCATTGTTGTGTGCTTTGGCCTGCATTAAAGGATAGAGTGTAAAATAAATGTCTTAAGCCTTGTATTTTTTAAATAAGTTTTTTTTTAATAAAGTTAAGGCATAGAACCAGTTTATTTGTAGTGCATTGACAATAATTTTATATAATTAGTTTATTAATTACATTTATAAAAATACAAAAAAGACCTTGAGATGGATAAATACTTATACTTATGAACTTACAAAATAATTTTTGAGCTGCAAAAGACAGCTCAGTAGCACCACCTTTTGACAAAGTTAGTTTTACCTACAGTCACAAAACTCGGTACGTATATTGTTCTCATCGAGCCAGACAACTTTCTAATTTACAGTCATTAGCTCTGACCAACAGAAAATCAGATATGAATGTGGATTTTTTTTGTTGCTAAATCAGCCTCTGATCAGTGCTACCCACTCCTCATAAGTGGTTTATTTAATTCCCACCAAACTTTTTCAATATGATGAAAATACATTAAAGATGCTACATTGTGAATGGATATTGAGTATCTCAAATGGTTTTGCTATGGTGAGGTATTAAAACCATGTCAAAAAGTAAACAGTGTCTATTAAGAATATGTATACTGTGCCATCTACAGCGCCGACTTTATCTTTATAATGTAAACACACGGCAGATGTAGACCTGTGAAAGGTTTATTGATATCTTAAATACTGTTGCCATGGCAACACATTAAACTTTAATATTCTTTTTGTATACTTTTGAGGCTCTTAACATGCTTCAAATTGCATGAAACTCAACATGCACATAAAACATGTCAGATAGTAAACGTGTGCTAAGTCTCAGAAGCAGGCGTGGTGGAGGGGCTCAGTAGCGCCACTGAGTGGGGGGTTAGTTTTACCTACAGTCACAAAACTCAGCACGTTTATTGTTCTCATCGAGCCGGACAACTTTCAAATTTACAGTCATTAGCTCCGACCAATAGGAAGTCATATATTTTGGTTTGAATGTGGATTTTTTATTTTTATTTCAGACTCTTGAGTTTTTAGCTACTCATCCTAAGTGGTTTATTTTATTCACACCAAACTTTTTCAACATGATGAAATTACATTGATGATGCTAAATTATGAACGGATATTAAATATCTCAAACGGTTTTGCTGTAGTGAGGGATTAAAGTAATGTCAAAAAGTAAACAAAAAGAGTCTATTCAAAATAGGTCTATTGTGCCATCTAGTGTTTTATACTATGTATAAATGGGGTTGGATACATCTTTTTTGTTAAAACAATGTTTTAAACTGCACAAATTTCCAATTATTCCACATTGCATTTGCATGTATATTTAAACATGATCAAAGTCTACTTTCTGTCACAGTTAGGATATTATTTTTTTGTTTAAAATGGTCTGTCTCCCTCTGTCTGTCCTTTCCCTCCCCCTCACTCCACCAGTCTCTCTCTCTCTCTCTCTCTCTCTCTCTCTCTCTCTCTCTCTCTCTCTCTTGTGCGCATGTGCGAGCGTTTGTGGAGCGAGTGAGAAGAGTGCGTGGTGAGTGACACCTGAGTGTGTTTTCTAACTTTTTTGTGTTTGTTTGTTTGTTTATGTTTTTTTTGTGTGTTATTTTGTGTATGAGGAGTAGTTTTCTTTAGAGAAAGTTGTGGGAGTCTGCTCCCGGCGTCTTTTGTTGCCGGGAAGCATGGCTGCTTCAGGTGTTACGAGTAGTGATGGTCTAACTCGGCGTCATGGGATTAAAATTTTGTGTAAATTCAGTGTGGAGGAATGTGCTTTAGCGGTTGGCAATGTAGTTGGTTGCAACGCTATTGTTTCTGCATCGAAAATGAACAACGCGGTTGTTTTATTTTTAAACGCGATCGAAAAAGTTAATGAGCTTGTTCAAACGGGAGTTGTGATTAATGATGCGCTCACGCATGTTCTGCCGCTAAGTAGCCCTTCTAGAAAGATTGTTGTGTCGAATGTTCCTCCTTTTGTTTCTGATGCAAGTATTGCTAAAGAATTGTCTTTCTTTGGTAAGATTGTTTCTCCCATTAAGAAAATTGCTTTTAGTTGTAAATCACCTTTGCTGAAACATGTAGTGTCTTTTCGGAGACAGGTCTATATGGTTTTGAAAAACAATGCTGATGAGCTGAACCTGTCCTTTAATGTTAAAGTTGAGGACTTTAACTATACAGTTTATGCAACGTCTGAAAGTATAATGAAATGCTTTGGCTGTGGCAAAATTGGTCATCTGATACGTGCTTGTCCTGAAAAAGTGGACGAAAATGCTACTGTACAGACTAACACTCATAGTGATCCTTCTGAAGCTGTGTCTGTCACAGAGGATGTTGTGGCCCCTGTTGCTGCTGTTGCGTCAGGTTCTGGTGGGTCGGTTGGGAATAAACCCACTATGGCTGAGGTTACTGCAGGTCGTTCCTCTGTATCTGATTTTATGATTTTTGACACTGTTAATTCGAGCAGTGACATTAATACAGATAAAATGACAACTACTGGTAAACAGGTCAGTGAGGGTGTTGCTGAATTGGAGATGGAATCAGAGTCAATCTTCAAAGTTCCAAATAAAAGGAAAAAAGTCCACCAGACCAAAGTCTTTAAACAAACAAAAAAAGACAAAACTGCGGCTGAAAGTTTAGTCACAGAGAATGACAGTGATTCTTCAGATTCCAATATTTCTGATTGTTCTTATCTTTCATCGCAAAATGAAAATGATAACCAGACCACAGTATATAAAGTTGAGGACATTAGCAAATTTTTGAAAGAAACTAAAGGTTTACCTGGGGTTCAGGTTGAAGATTACTTCCCTGATCGCTCAACTTTCATTAATGATGCAAAAATTCTAATGAAAGAAGGTGCTTTTGCAGACAAAGAAGTTTTCCGTCTTAGGAAAATTGTGAGTAAACTTAGAAAGCAAAATCTCAATGATGAAAAACAAGATATGGTATAATTTCTTCTTATTGGTAGAAGTCTTTGCCTTGCTGACTGTTTTTTTAAATTATTTCTGTCTTTTTAAAACATCATTTTTTATGAGAGATTTTAAAATTGGAACTCTCAATTTAAATGGTGCTAGAGACGGTCAGAAGAGAATGTGTTTGTTTGAATTTATTAAACAAAAACATTTTGATGTTACTTTTGTTCAAGAATCACATAGTGACTTGAATAATGAGGTAGACTGGAAAAAAGAATGGGATGGAGAAATTTTTTTGAGTCATATGTCTTCCAATAGGGGAGGAGTAGCTACTCTGTTTTCAAAGAAATCCCTGCCAATTTCTTGTGAAATGGAAGAAATAGTTAAAGGCCGTTTTTTAAAAGTTAGAGCTAAGTTTGAAAACACTACAATGACTTTTTTAAATATTTATGCCCCCACGAAAGGGGCTGAAAGAATTGCTTTTTTTGATACAATCAGTGTTGTTATGAAAGACCTAAGTCCAGAAGAATTATTTTTTCTCGGTGGAGATTTTAACTGTACTGAAAATGATAAATTAGATAGAAATCATTTAGAGCCACATATCGCCTCGCAAAAAGCGCTCACGCAATTGTTGAGAACATTTGATTTATGTGATGTTTGGAGGAATGTGCATCACAAGAATAGGCAATATACTTGGGCACATAGTAGAGATAATATTATTTCTATGGCGAGACTAGATAGGTTTTATGTGTCTAATCATCAAGCAAACATTGTCAGAGAATGTAAAATAATTCCTGTAGGTTTTTCTGATCACTGTTCTGTTGTTTGTAATATTTTTATTAATTCTGTGTTTTTAAAGAGTGCTTACTGGCATTTTAATACATCCCTTTTGAATGATAAAAAGTTTATTGACATTTTTTATTTGTTTTGGGAAAATTTTAAGAAACAAAAACAGTTTTATTTTTCCCTACAACAATGGTGGGATTGTGGCAAGGTCCATATTAAACAGTTATGTCAAGAGTACACTCTTAATGCCACTAAAGATATGGCCCAGTCAATGAAGATTTTAGAAAATGAAATTATAGAACTTTTAAATACAACAGCTTCTACAGGTGATGGTGATGTTTTCGAAAGCAGTAAATCCAAAAAGGAAATGCTTGCAGACTTGTTGGGTATAAAAGCTCAAGGGGCGTTAATACGTTCTCGTTTTCAAAGCATCTCGCAAATGGATGCACCATCTAAATTTTTTTTCAATTTGGAAAGAAAAAACGGCCAAAGTCGTATCATTCATTCATTACGCTCGGATACAGGGAAAGAGCTTACTGAGCCTAGTGAGATACGCAAATATGCTGTTGGTTTTTATTCAAACTTATATAAATGTGAATTGTCTCAAAGAGAAGATAATGACTTAACTTTTCTTAATGATCTTCCAAAGATTGATGAAGAGTCTAATATCATGCTTGAACAAAATTTGTCACAAAATGAATTATATACTGCTATGATGAGCATGGAAAACGGAAAGACTCCTGGCATTGACGGGATTCCTGTTGATTTTTATAAAATTTTATGGCCAGTGATTGGAGAAGATTTCTTTTTAGTTCTTAATGACAGTTTGAATAAAGGAGTGTTACCGTTAAGCTGTAGAAGAGCCGTTATTACCCTTTTGCCCAAGAAGGGAGATCTCCAAAACATAAGCAATTGGAGACCGATATCTCTTTTATGCGCAGACTATAAAATTTTATCAAAGGCTTTAGCTACAAGGTTAAGTCAAGTTCTGAGTAAAGTCATACATTCTGATCAGAATTATTGCATACCCAATAGGTCAATCTTTGATAACATCTCATTGGTTAGAGATGTTTTGGAGGTTGCAAGGCTATTTGGTGTAAATGGCGGTCTAATTTCATTAGACCAAGAAAAAGCCTTTGACCGTGTAGAGCATGCATATTTGAGAGACACTTTAGAAGCTTTTGGTTTTAGTCAGGTTTTTATAAATATGATTGAGGCCATGTATTGTGACATTGAGAGTGTTCTCAAAGTCAATGGTGGTTTGAGTGCTCCGTTTAGGATTCAGAGGGGAGTTAGACAGGGATGTGCCATGTCAGGCATGCTATATTCCCTGGCTATTGAACCTCTGCTTCATAAATTAAGAAATGAGTTGAGTGGTTTTACTATACCATACTGTAATGTCACGTTGCACCTTTCTGCCTATGCAGACGATGTAGTTGTTTTTATATCTGGTGATGATGATATTGAAAAATTGAAGATCATTGTTAACAGTTTTAAAAAATTTTCTTCTGCAAAAGTTAACTGGGGAAAAAGTGAGGCCCTTTTAATGGGCGATTGGAATAGAGGTCCTCCCAGTTTGCCTGGAGGTTTAATTTGGAAGAAAGGCGGATTTAAATATCTTGGCATTTTTCTAGGAAATGTTGACTTTGTTACAAAAAATTGGGATTGTATGCAAGAAAAAATCAAAGGACGCTTACAGAAATGGAAATGGCTACTCCCCAAATTGTCTTATCGAGGTCGTACGCTCATAATCAACAACCTAGTGGGCTCCTCTTTATGGCACAGACTTGCTTGTGTCGATCCGCCTTTGGGACTGTTACCAAAACTTCAAGCAGAAATGGTCAATTTTTTCTGGGACAATTTGCACTGGACTCCTCAAAGTGTGCTTTTCCTGCCAAGGGATGAAGGAGGTCAAGGCTTGGTGAATCTGGTTAGCAGAGGAGCGACTTTTAGATTACAGTTCATCCAGCGACTGCTGATGGGTCCCCAGAATTTAGTGTGGAGACCATTAGCGCAAACCATTTTATCTGGGGTGAACGGAATGGGACTTCATGCTGCACTGTTTTTGACGGACTGTACTCTCCTGGATTTGTCTAAACTACCTTCATTTTATAAAAGTCTTTTTAAAGTGTGGAGACTTTTTAAACATAAATGGACAGAGTCAGCCACATCTCTTTTCTGGTTGCTTGAGGAACCTGTTGTGTTTGGAAGTCGCCTTGATGTGTCAGGAGTTGACCTCCCAGGGCTAAAAGACTTGCTGGTGTCAAAGAAGATTTTGCAATTGAAAGATATTGTTGAAAAAGCCGGACCTGGATTAAAAAATGTCGAAACTGTTGCTTTACATCTGGGAATAAGGTCAGTGAGATTTGTTAGAAGCTTTCTGAACAAATTGGATGGGGTTTTAAACTCCAAAGAAAAAGCTCTACTTGAAAGTTACAGTATGGGTGATATTGTCCCTGATGCTAATGACCTCTTCCCAGACATTAGAAGTACACCTGATCTTGAAGAATCCTCACATAATAGTCCTCTGTTGTGTTTGAATACAAATGAAAATGTTGATTTTTGTACAGTTAAAGGAAAGATCTTATATAAATGTATTGTGAAGGTAATAAATAAACATACATTAAAAGACAGAATTGATACAGTATGGAGAGACAAACTAGGAGTGGTAGAGGAAATAAAACCAGAGTGGAGAGTATTATACAAACCACCATTGACCAAAAGAGCAGGTGATCTCCAGTGGAGAATACTGCATGGTGCAATCGCTGTAAACGCCTTTGTGACGAAATTGAATCCCAATGTAAATGATAATTGTCCTTTCTGTTCAGAGAGAGAAACAATATTCCATTGTTTTATGAATTGTGACAGACTTTCTCCACTCTTTGATCTTTTAGAATTTTTATTCTCTTTATTAGGGATTTCTTTTACGAAGCAATGTTTTATATTTGGCTTCAAGTATAGTAGACTACAGAAATATAAGTGTCAATTAATGAACTTTATTGTTGGTCAGGCCAAATTAGCTATTTATATTTCCAGAAGAAATGAAATAGAACAGAGAAATGGGCAACATATTGTATCAGTTTTTAAGAATATGTTTAAATCAAGAATTCTTGTTGA
This sequence comes from Vimba vimba, assembly GCA_022828995.1. Taxonomy (NCBI): domain Eukaryota; kingdom Metazoa; phylum Chordata; class Actinopteri; order Cypriniformes; family Leuciscidae; genus Vimba; species Vimba vimba. The sequence continues at coordinate 15,753,513 of CM040831.1, forward strand.
TTTTAATTATTATAAGATGATGAATGCAATCAATGTTTTTGAGATTGAATGGTGTTGTGATATTGGTATGTGTTCTGTACTTAATAATGAATTGTTTTTTATATGTGATTTAAGGTAAAGTCATGCAGTGTTGTTGTTTTTTTTGGTTGTTGTTGTTTTTTTTGTTTTGTTATTGTTGTTTTTTTCTGTTAAATAACAAATAACTGTTGTTTAATAAAGCGTGTTAAAACTCAACTCTCTCTCTCTCTCTCTCTCTCTCTCTCTCTCTCTCTCTCTCTCTCTCTCTCTCTCACTCTCTCTCTCTCTCACTCACTCTCTCTCTCTCTCTCTCTCTCTCTCTCTCTCTCTCTCTCTCTCTCTCTCTCTCTCTCTCTCTCTCTCTCTCTCTCTCTCTCTCTCTCTCTCTCTCTCTCTGTGTGTGTGTGTTTGTGGCTGGATGTTTGTTACAGTGACAAGAGTTTAACCCTTTCATTGCTGTGTGCTTTGGCCTGCATTAAAGGATAAAAAAAATCTTGTAGGCCTTGTCTATATGCATATAACCCATATCTTTTAAATTTATTGTTTGCTTTAAATTAAATTAAGATTGTATATGTTTGGTACTTGAAAAATAATAAATTTAAAATTAATGTGCTATATTTCAGATCAATATATTTGTTTTCCTTAAAATTTTAACTAACACTAACTTTATTCTCCTCTGAATTATAAATCATTTATTCTGTATAAAATAATATACAGAAATATATAATAAATACCAAAAAAAAAAAAAAAAAAAATATATATATATATATATATATATAATATATAAAATAATACCATTAAAAAACAAACACATTTGAGTTTCTTTTTCAATCAATGTAGTATGTGTAACTTGTTTCTTTTGTGAGTGCTGCGCTCATTTCTTTAGGTTTTTCCTCGAGAGGCTGTGAGCCTCAAAAGCACAACATTGTTACCGTCAGTAATGTATTTATAGTGCACTATCTATCGCAGCTTACAATAAATGTTATAAAATCTTTTTATTTATTCTAATCAGGTCAGGCAAGTAAAATTCTCTGTCTTGTCCTTTTTTTTTTTTTTATCAGTTGTCAGTTACAAGAGTTCAACCCTTCCATTGCTGTGTGCTTTGGCCTGCATTTAAGGACAGGAACTGTATTAGGCCTTGTCTTTTTAATAAGTTTGATTAACATATTTGAAGTGCATTGACAACATAGTTTTATGTAATTAGTTTAATAATTAGATTAATAAAACTATAAAAAGACCTTGAGATAAATACTGTACTTATGGACAAAATCATTTTTGAGCTGCAAAAGATAACTTTGCACTAATTTCAAAGTGACCTATGACATTCCATGACATGAAATCCATCTAAATTTAAATGACCTCATGGATATCAGCCTGATGCAGTAAATGTGGCGTATTCAGACAACTTTGATATGGTTCTTTTACATTTACCGGGTTTAACTTCATATTGCCGTCGTGCACAATTACCCTGAAGGCACGGGGGTGGCGGTGCCACCGGCTCGGGCCCGTCATCGCTGCTTGCAGCTATATTTACGCCCACAGTTAAAAACGCTAGGTGGACACGCGGCCTTAAGTCAAAAGCTTAAGTCCATTCTTAAGAGCATTTTTGAGAAGTTTTATACATATGGCCCCAGGTTAGACAAATTCTTTTACGCCAAATTTGATTAGGAGATCGGTCAACTACCATATATTCTGAACAGAACATGATTCATCTAATATATGAATAAAAAATCAGCACATTTAACAGTTTGTTTAACATCTGTCCCTGTTATGACAGGACATAACAGGGAAAAAAGTATATCCCTGTGTAGTATAAAGTATATCCCTGTATAGTTAAAGTATATAACGTATAAAGTATATAATTATTATGATTTTCATCTGATTCTCTAAATGGTTTGTCTTTCTATCCAACTAGTCTTTACCAGGCCAGCAGCATTGTTATTTCCTAAATGGTGGTGCCCCAGTACAGGATGGGAGGTGTCTTCAAGGAGCTTTGGTTTCCAAGATTCCCTTCAGACATCCTGCTCAGGTGCCTGCTCTCCTCGACATTATAAGACATCAGGCTGCTTACAACACTCTTATTAGCAGCTGTGTCAAAAAGACCTACATTAAGGAAGGTGGGTGTGTTGTTTTTCGTAATAATTATGGCTGTAGGAGTTGGTAGATTAGTAAAAATATTTTTTATTGAGGTGGACAAAGTAATATATAATTAATGTTAAAAGTCCAAGTCCAAATTTGTCATTTTAATTTGCTTTGGTGAGAGTTTGTTCTAAAGACTGCTAAAATGAGATCTGAAATCAACTATTGTAATACTAAGTTAATCATATATTCTGCTCATAAATGTAGAGTTTTGCAAATAATGGTAGCACTTTATGGTAAAACTTTATTTTACAGTGTCCTTGTTACACGTTACATGTACTTACCATAGTAATAACTGTAAATTATGCATAATTACATACAACTTACCCTCAACCAAATCCTAATCCTACCCTAACCTTATAGTAAGTACATGTTGTTAAATAATATTATACAGTACTTAAATATATATTTACACTGTAACAATGACAGCTTAGAATAAAGCTTTATTCTTTAATAAACCCACTTTATTTTACAGTCCTGTTCCCCATGTACATAATATCTATTTATAGATATAGAAATTACAATAGCTGGGTAATAACTTGGTACTAACTCTGAACCTACCCCTAAACGTAACCTTAACCCTAAACGTAACCTTATTTTACCCAGTACTTTCTTAGTCAAGTATATTGTAAGTACATGTAAGTGCATGTACTGTAAAATAAAGTGCAACCCAAATAATTTCATGTTTTTAACAGATACTCCTGGACTGCTGCAGTTTGAAGTGTGTCCACTAACAGACTCAAGCTTTAGTGTGTCCTTTCAACACCCTGTAAATGAATCACTTGTATGTGGTAAGGAAAAATGTTTACCTCTCACAATTTACATTTAAGTTATCAGTGTTGCCTCTTCTGATGTCTGACTCAGTCTGTTTTTGCTCTCAGTGGTGATGGAGGTGATTGATTCGATGCAGGTGGCCTGTAAGCTCTATAAGGGTTTATCTGATGCTTTGATCTGCACTGATGACTTCATTACCAAAGTAGTTCAGAGGTAGGTGTAACGGATGGCATTGAACCTATGCTTACCCGAAGACTTTTTGCGTTTGTGCTCCTCATACATGACTATAGTATGTGAGTTTAAGCATGCATAGTGGCAAGAAAACAGTTGTCCTCACAAGCTTTAAAAAAATATATAGATGATGAATGCTAAAATTGAGAAATTAACTGCTTATTAACTGCTTACTCGTCCTTTCCCTACAACTTTGATTTAATGTTTTGATGAATTAAAAGGAGATTACTTTTATTTTGTAAGGTGACTGTATAAGGAAGTTGTCAGATTGAAATCAGGTGTGAAGGTGGAGAGAGCACACAGCTTTCGACCACACATTGTTTAATTGCACAACATTAACCTTTTTTGTTGCTTTCTTTTGGAAATAAATGCTTAAGTTTGCATTTATATTGGGAATGGAGGTCATTTCTTGGAATGTGTGTCAAAGAATTCCTCAGCCTTTACACAAGATGGGTGGCTTTAATTTTGGATTCATTTGTGGACAAAAAGCCTCTACAAATTCAAGTCGAAAGCTGCTTTGACCTGGGATTTGGATGGAGCAAAATTGGAGCAAACAACCAGCATTTAAAGGGCCCCTATTATGGATTTTTGAAAATGACCTTCCATGTATTGTGTAACATAGCTCCAAGTGAATGAAAACATCCTGCAAAGTTTTAAATCTGAAAGTCCACCGTATAAAAAGTTATTGTCTTTCAAAAGTAAGAGTCGACTCTGAGTCAATTAAATGAATCGTGTTTCAAACGAGTCATAAGCCGTTTCATTGTGACGTCAAGACAAAACATTAGCATATTGCGCGCACAGACACCAGGGAAAACTTGAACGCCCTCAATTTTGCAGCTGATTCCTGCTGTGCTCTACAATGTGTGCTCCACAAGAAGCTGTGCACTACAATGTGAAGGTAAAGCCAGTTTTTTTCACTGCCCAAGGACGAGCATGTGAAGAATCAGTGGTTAAAATTCATCTTTACCACGATACCACAGCAGTATAATCCTAAACTTTTGCTGTGTTCCCTTTATTTTACTGACAGATGACTGCTTCTCAAATCTCAGTTCAATCCAGGATTCGCAAACCGCTTGCTCTTGAAAGATGGTACTTTCAAAATACTTAGTTTTGAGTTTTATATTGTGTAGGTCTCCTGCTTCTGGCTAACTCACATTATTACGGTCTTACTGAAATACTTCTGCTGATCAGTTGTGGGCCACTATTACCTAAAACTGTATATTAATGCAGATCGTCTGTCGTTCTCACTACTTTGAGTAAAGATTATGCATGGAGCAAGATTTGTTTTACTCACGTTTATGTTACATTAGTCATTCACGCTAGAGCTTGGCTAATGTATGCACTGTTATTGATACAGTTTCCACATGTTCACCGCAATAAATTAGAAAAATACTTGGTAAATAAATAAGTAGGCCTATAAGTTAAATAATCGGTTTGTTGATGGACATGCACTTGTTAATACTGATGGTGAGTAATTACAGTTGCAACATCTCATAATGTACCTCAAACTGAGTAGTGTATCACTAGCTGCGTTTACATGGACACTTATAATCGGATTGACGGCTCAATCGGACTAAAAAACCTTCATGTAAACACCTTAATCGATCCGATTGAGCTTGATCCGAATGAAATTTCGATCGGATTGAAAGGGGTGGTTTATCCCTTTTGTAATCCGATCGAGAGAACATGTAAACACTTGATCGGATTGAAAACCGAAACAGAAAGGACTACGCATGTGCGATGACGTTAAATAGCGTAATGACGTATGACGCGCGGAACGAGCTGTTCTTCCTGTTGAATAAAGTGTCATATTAATAAGTTTCCCGTCATTCTAAAATTCTCATTTCACTCGCGCGTCTGTGAAGTGAAGCAGGACAACGTCCCACCAGTCCTTGTTTTGGATTCTCATCCACAGACGTCTGGTTTTGGCCACGGGGAGGGGCATTTACTGCGTGATCAATAAGCAGCAATAAGCAAAACGGTTAATATGCTCTAAATTATGACCAGAGACGAATAATATTACGTCTGCTGTTTAAAACAAATAAAGAAGCAATAGATGAGAATATTTATGCGCGAACAGCGGGAAACTCTGTATATTCGTGCAGTGTGCGCATGTCAAAACATCAGATCCGATTTGCAACTTGTGACATATAAACGCGCACATCAACCCGATTACTTTATTTATCATTCATGTAAACACCTTGTTCGGATTCATCAATCGGATTGATTTCATTCCGATTGTGTCCATGTAAACGTAGCTACTGAGAAATGTCCTTCTCAAGTCGTCCTTGCGATGGAGGTTCGGGTTGAATGAATTCTTCCAATGTTTCATCATCGGACTCGCACTCGTTGTTCATTGTTCGTTACTGTGTTTAGTTTACGGTTTAGGAAGCCTAACACACAGAGCTGACGTTGTTATGGCAATGGACGTTTTTGTTTTCGACACGCGCTGTACGCGGTAAGCCAATCACAACAGACTGCGCTGTCTGGCCAATCAGAACAGAGTAGCTTGCGGAAAGGAGGGATTTAGAGAGACTGATTCATCTGACGAGTCGTTTGAGAATCACTGAAAATGTGGTGATGTGCAAATGTATATTATGAGAAAATTAAACCGTTTTTTGACCTTTGATGCATGTAAACCTGTCGTAGGAGTGTCCAAAACAACATTAGGAAACTTTAATATAGCATAATAGGGGCACTTTAACCAGCATGTATGTGAGTTCATTTGAAACTTGGGGCCTAAGCTTACTTACTGGGCTGTTGAAGCTTGCTGTGTCAAGAAATATGAAGAAAGAGTGTGGCTTGGAATTTTGTGTTTAAAAGCACCACCCTTGTGCTTCATGATATATTTGAGTATGGAGGTTGCATAAGATGAATAATTACCCGAAGGAGTTTATGAAGGGTCATTGTATAAATTGATTGGGTCACAAAGAGCAAATCATGGTGTGCTTACACAGAAAAAGAATGATGTCATGACATTGATAAACGCTGGTGAAGATGTAGAAGTTGTTCAAAGTCATGTGGAAGCGTTTGAAAAGCACTTGGCTGTTTTTATGGAAATGCAGGTGTCTGTACATAGGTCATAACCTGTATCTGAAAGGGAAGGGGATCATAAAGATTGGGATGAACCTAAGTTGATATTATTCCATTTTTTTTTTTTTTTAAGGAAATTAAAGGTGCCCTAGAATGTGTTGAAATAATATTTTAATTTTGTCTCTGATATCTACATAGAGGGTATGGCTTATTTAAGGGCATTTAAAATGTCCAGATATGGTTTTACAGGTCCATTTTCAACCCTAGAAATTGGCCCTAGAATGAAATGGTCTGTTTTTACCTTATTTGGAAGGGTCACGAATAGTAGTGAGGAGTTCTGCTCTGATTGGCTGTTTCACTGTGGGCTCATAACAGTAGCTCAGAGTGACAGCAAAAAGGTCCCTGATGTACAGCATGACAATGGAGAGATTAGGCGTTCAACCGTACATCAGAGTCCTGCACGGGTCCGATTTTGTAAATCCGCACCCGCAGTGCTTCAAACCGCATCCGACCCGTTTTCCGACAGCAGCACTAATTAAAATCCGCACCCGACCCGCTTAAAATAGAACCGACACCCGACCCGCACCCGAAATAAAATAAGTTTAGCCAATCACATTATAGACACAATTACAAAAATGTTTATTGCCAGGTCATACAGAAGTTATTACACGACAATTAACACAAGGACAACTTCAGCCGAAGCTGTAAAAAGGCTGGTACATGAAGAACATGGCTAACGTTACCACAAAACTGAGTAGCCTTATCACATTTTACCAATCGAACAGATGCGGCTACAACACTATATCTGCCACGCAATTTCGTCTAGCCTACATCTGACAATTTTGGGTTCAAACACGCCCTGCACACCACCCTTTGAACCCTTCAGTCCTAGCAGTTATGCTGTGCTTGTACACCCTGCAGACCAAAATTCTGGACAAGTAATACCCCATAGTCTTGTGTTGGGTAGCCAAAAGCATGTTGCTACCAATGATGGTAATAATTTGTTTTGAAGATGTGATATGCAGACAAACTGATATCACTTAACTACTTGTCAAGACGCATCAACTCTCATTGCTACCTTCTAGAGAAAAAACAGTGTTTTATGGCGATCCTCTTCAGTTTGAATTTTGTATACAAGCTTTTGAACATTCCATCAAAGGAAAGACTGATAATAGTCAAGATCAGCTTTATTTTTTGGAGCAGTACACTGGTGGACAGCCAAGAGAGTTGGTACGCATTTGCATTCATATGAACCCAGATCAGGGTTACAAGGAGGCTAGGAGGTTACTACAACAATTTGGGGGGATGCAATTAAGATCAGTAATGCATTGATGGAAAAGACCTTAAATTGGTCAGTCATTAGAGCTGAAGATGGCAAGGCTTTAAGGATGTTTTAATACAATACAGAGCATTGGTTCTATATTGGAACTGGAGACAACCTTCAATATGAAAACCATTATATCCAATATACCTTTCAAACTGTGTGACTGATGGAGGTCAGTTGCTTTTTAAATTCAGGACAAAACCAAGCAAAGAGACAAATTCCTGGATATAGTGCAGTTCATAGAAAAGTACAGATAACTATAGATTTTGTGTTTGGTGACATTCTGGACACATCCATAAAGGTACATGTGAAAGCCAAAATTAAGGTTTCAAATCAAATTAAACTACAAGGAAGAGGAAGTAGTTTTGCTACAGCAGTGACAAACATTGGGCAGTCTTGTGAAGCAAGAGTGCCTTTGAATATTCTTGTTTGTTTTGTTATGGTGATCATATAATACAAGTATATGAGAAAATGAAAGCAGCACCTAAAAAAGAAAGTGTGATATTTTTCAAGGCCAAAGGACTTTGTTTTGGATGCTTTGCCTAAGGGACATATGAGTGTGAAATGTCAGACGTATGACTTGTGAAATCTGCCAGCAAAAACATTCAACTGTTCTGCACCATGCTGAGAAAAGAATACCATACAATCCTTGGATGGTAAATGGACCTCTGAATGGCAACAATGGAAACAAAGCTAATAATGGAAACCCTCTTGTGTGTGCTAATAGTGTATATCGCCAGTCTAGAAGAGTTGTTTGAGAAACAGTACAATTAGGATTTTGTGCCCAGTGGTGACAATATTGAACCTCTTGCAGAATTTAGAATGACTGTGCATCTGTTCGGTGTTGTGTCTTCCACAAGCTGTGCTAGTTTTGCTCTAAAACAGACAGCTAAAGACAATAAGGAGAAATGTCACAAAGAAATTGACAAGTGTACAGAAATTTTCACGTGGATGACGGTCCCAAGTCCGTGGCAAATACAGAGCAAGCCATTGCCTTGTACACTGACTTGAAAGATCTTTGTTCCAAAGGTGGGTTTAAACTTACCAAGTGGATCATTAATAGTAGACCTTTCCCCAGACTCATTCCTGAGGAGCAAAAGGTTAAGGAGATAAAACAACTAGACATGGACAAGGAACACTTACCTGTGGAAAGAGCACTTGGTGTTCAGTGGAATGTGGAGCAAGACACATTTGCCTTTAAAACGTGTCTAAAGGCACAACCTGCTACAAGATGTGGTATCCTCTCAATAATTAGCTCCATATACTATCCATTGGGTCTATCTCCAGTAATCCTCACAGCCAAGCTACTCCTCAGAAACCTGTTAGAGCAAATGTGGATGGGATGTTACAATTCCAGAAACCTTCACAGTTCAGTGGCAGAGTTGTTTGGAAGAACTTCCTTAGTTGCGTGCCTTTCAAATAAATAGATTACTGATTCCAGATGGATTTGGGGAGGCCATCACCTGCCAATTACACCATTTGTGTGATGCTAGTGAGGTAGCATATGGAATAGCATCCTATTTAAGACTAACAAATCAATGTGGCAATGTACATGTGTCCTTTCAAAGGACAAGGCAAGGGTGGCTTCATTAAAAGCACACAACAATTGAGAGACTTGAACTTGTTGCAGCTGTTTTGGCAGCACGGATGGATGAATTCCTAAAGTCAGAACTACAGATGGAACTAGCAAATTCTGTGTTCTGGTCAGACAGCATGACAGTTTTAAAATACCTGACAAACTCTAACAAGTGTTTTCTAGCTTTTGTTGCCAATTGAGTCTCTGCCATTAACAGCTTGTTAACTGTAAACCTGACTTGTTAACTTTAAAAAATAAAAACCTGGAAGGAAAATCTGTTACACAGAAGCAAAAGTTGGAACCACAGCATCTATTTGTTGAGGATATGACTCAAGCAGAACAAGCTATTCTGCGTTACATTTCAAAGGCAATATTATCCTGAAGAATTTCAGTGTCTACAAAAGGGAAAAAATGGTGCAATATACTAGCCTGGGTTTCCCCATACTGCCTTGCTCGCAGCGCGATTTTATTCACGCTGCTAGGCAGTCTGGACACCATGGACCAGATTTTCCCCTGAAAAAGGGAACCAATCACAGAACGGGGAGGGAGCAGCAAGACGATGACGACACCGAAGCAGTTTGTTTATATCTATGGATCCAACATGGCATCAGACTCGACGTTACCTTCTACCCTCATGTTTATCTTGCACAAACGGTAATATTTGCTAAACGCCATCGTGTACAAATAAATCTTTGACCCATCGTCTTTTTCCTCGTCGAATTTCTGTCACTCGACATACGTCATCTGGTATAATTGAAGTGATTGGCTATGAGCTACGTACAGGCGCATTTGATAGACATTCATAGCGCCCAATAAACGGCTCTGGGCATTCGTAAACCACGCCTCAAATACGAGAAAATGAACACGTGGTTCCCAGTCTCAAATGAGACTTGGTCTGACGTTAGCCAGGCTAGCAATATACAAGCTAGATCCTCAAATGCTCAATGAACTCATAAGAGTTGGTGGTAGACTTTGTCGAAGTGCACTACCTACTGAAAAGAAACATCCTGTCATCCTTCCAAAAAGAACCACACTTGTTATATGACACATGCACAAACAAGTTGGACACAGGAAGGAACCATACACTCTCAAAACTGAAACAGAAGTTTTGGATTCCTCATGCTCAATGCTGCTGTGAAAAGGGTGATAAGTGATTGCATTACTTGCCAGCGCTTGCATGCACTGAAAGGAGAACAGAAAATGTCCGACCTTCCTAAAGAACACTTAAAGGCAGATATCCCTCCATTTACAAATGTGGGGGTAAATTATTTTGGACCAGTTATGGTAAAAAGAGGAAGAAGCAAGGTAAAACGATATGGTATATTGTTCGCCTGCCTTGTTAGTAGAGCTTTCCATCTAGAAATGGCTTATTCCCTTGATACTGACTCCTGTATTAATCTGCAGAAAAGGTCAGGTGTCAGTTATGAGATCAGATAATGGAACTAATTTCATTGGAGCCAACCGTGAACTTAAGGCAGCACTGAAAGATCTGAAACATGAAAAAAATCCGGAAAACTTTCTGCAATAACATCGAATGGGTGTTCAATCCTTCATTTGGAGCGCATTATGGTGGAATACTCAAAACCAAAATAAATAGTGTTCCAACCAATCACCGACAGGGGTGCGTCATAGGCAGCCGTGCACGAGGGCAAAACCTCACAACACCCACCCCTGTCGGTGATTGGTTGGAACACTATTTATTTTGGTTTTGAGTGGTAGTGAAACCAACTGTTTTTGTGTGCAGATCTCAGAGCCTAGGCTGCCTACAGAGACGCGTTTTTTTTTGACTGCATGCTTATGGGGCGGGCAGCTAGCGGATCGTTAGGAAAGATTAGATGAATGTGATCATTTATGTTTGGGCCTGAAATCGCTGATACAACCTTTAATTGTTGACTTAAACTGATTAAATATGTTTTTGATTAGTTTAAAGGAGTAGTTCACTTTAAAATGAAATTTCCCCATGATTTACTCACCCTCAAGCCATCCTAGGTGTATATGACTTTCTTCTTTCAGACGAATATAATTGCAGTTATTTTAATAAACAACCTGACGCTTCCGAGCTTTATAATGGCAGTGGATTGCAACCATCAGTTTGAAGCTCAAAAAAGTGCATCCATCCATCATAAAACAACTCCACACGGCTCCGGGGGGTCACTAAAAGGCCTTCTGAAGCAAAGCGATGAGTTTGTGTAAGAAAAATGTAAAAAACGTTATAAAGTAAAATAACTATCTTCTGGCCAAACGAACATACAGATTCGATTCAAGTCTAAGCGCAAGTAATGCGACATACTGCTGATATTTATGCTACACCATGATGCACTACGCTACTTCCGACATCATAAGTTGCGTAAGTTGCACTTTTGACGCAAGTAGACTGCGAATGGCCATTACACCTAGGATGGTTTCCTATACACCTAGGATGGCTTGAGGGTGAGTAAATCATGGGGCAATTTGTATTTTAAAGTGAACTACTCCTTTAATGGAGATTACTTTTATTTTGTAAGGTGACATTGTATAAGGAAGTGGGCAGATTGGAATCAGGTGTGAAGGTGAAGAGAGCACACATCTTTCGACCATACATTGTTTAATTGACCAACATTAACCTTTTTTGTTGCTTTCTTTTGGAAATAAATACTTAATTTAGCATTTATATTGGGTATGGAGGTAATTTCTTAGATTATGTGCATCAAAGGATATCTCTCAGCCTTCACACAAGATGGGTGGCTTTAATTTGAGGACAAAAAGCCCCTACACTCTGATTCAGAGGTTTAAAATGCACAAGACAGGGCACACTCTCTTGTTGTTAAGGTGTATTGCGTTGCATTTCGAAATCTTCACTTCGCCATTACTAATAGACTGTTAGGTTAGGTGTTAGGATTCAGGTTAGCAGGATAAATTGACGTGTAGTTACAAAGTTACTTATAGTCAGTGAATGTCTGTTGGGTAGGGGTGGGGGAAAAAATCGATTCTTCGATGCATCGCGATGCGGACGTGGACGATTCTGAATCGATTCACAAATGTCAAAAAATAGATTTTCTAAAAAAAATATAGATATTTTTTCTAATAACGTAATATTGACGGAACGCGAAAGGCGGAACTATAAGCGGACGTGCAGTGCGTGGACAGTCTGTGGCGCGCACATAACAGAGTCGCACACATACATAACAGACGCATGATGGCTGAGCGCCAAATTCGAACGGCACCTTCTTCGTTAAAAGCTAACGTATGTAAAATTGGCAATTTCATTGTTACCTATTTAGTATTTTTGTATGGGAGCTGCTTTCTGTATTGTTTAGTTTTCACATCAGTACACTGTGTAAACCGATCTGTAACGTTACGTTATACTGCAATATGTGCAATTTCAGTCACAAAAAGTTACATTTTGACTGTGCTCTCTGCAGATGTTTTTGATTGTAGTATACAGCAAACATTTCAAGTCATAACTCTTTATTATTTAGTTGTGTATAAGAGTGGCTTTGTATGTTACTAATTGAAGCTACAGTAAGTTGTTCAAAAATGTTCATTTTGTCTTCTTAATGATTAAATTGGACAATTTTCTTCTAGAAAGACAAGGTGTTCAGGTGGAGAAAACTTTTTCTTTACCTTGACATGTTTCGACTGCAACCTGCAGTCTTCCTCCACCTGAACAGTGAACACCTTGTCTTTCTAGAAGAAAATTGTCCAATTTCTACAGTATGTTGGTTCTGATCTACTTCCTAAAGGAAATAAGCCTTTCATTTATTTGTTATTGTTTAGTTCAACTTGATGAGTCAATCATCACAATACAACACAATGTGATGTATTCATTTCTGTGTTCTACAGAACATAAGTTACATACAAATAATTCTGAAGTTATAACTACACGACACAGAAAGTGCTTTGAGTTGTTGTTACTCAATAAAAGAGTTAAGTAATTCAGCAGCTGACTTTTTTTAATACTGCAATCACTTTGTAGTGTATTTTCGTTTACTGTTGTGAAATGGAAAATCAATAATCGCTAATCGAGAATCGTTAATAATCGAAAATCGACTGTAATCGAATCGGGACTTCAATAATCGTAATCGAATCGAATCGGGAAATCAGACAGATTAACCACCCCTACTGTTGGGTGACCAAAATCAAAATAAAGTGTTAGCAGATATTAACCACTTACACTCTGAAGGCATTTTTAATCATTTCACTTCTAAGTGGCATACTTAAAAGTAATATGCTTATAACTCTAAAAAGACAAGATATAAACAATTGAATGGTTTCATTTAGGCCACTCCAAGACCTTAATGTGCTTCTTCTTGAGCCACTCCTTTGTTGCCTTGACGGTATGTTTTGGGTCACTGTCATGCTGGAAGACCCATCCACGACCCATCTTCAGTGTTCTGGCTGAGGGAAGGAGGTTTTCGTACAAGATTTTATAGTACATGGGCCCGTCCATCAGCCCCTCAATACGGTGAAGTCGTCCTGTAACCTTAGTAGAGAAACAGCCCCAGAGCATAATGTTTCCACCTTCGTGCTTGACTGTAGGGGATGGTGTTCTTGGGGTCATAGTCAGCATTTCTCTTCCTCCAAACACAACAAGTTGAGTTGATGCCAAAGAGCTCAATTTTGGTCTCATTTGACCACAGCACTTTTTCCCAAGCCTTCTCTGAATCCTTAGATGTTCATTGGCAAATTTCACATGGGCCTGTACATGTGCCTTCTTAAGCAGGGGGACCTTGCGGGCGCTGCAGGATTTCAATCCGTTGTGGCGTAGTGCGTTACCAATGGTTTGCTTGGTGACTGTCGTCCCAATTGCCTTGAGATCATTAACAAGCTCCTCCCGTGTAGTTCTGGGCTAATCCCTCACCTTTCTCATAATCATCCTTACCCCATGAGGCGAGATTTTGCATGGAGCTCCAGACCGAGGCGATTGATGGTTATTTTGTATTTCTTCCATTTCCGAATATTATTAAACTTTACAGATTCTGTGGACAAGTGTCTTTTATACACATAACAAGTTGACATTAGGAGTACTTCCTTAAAGTGAGAGGACTAATCTGTGTTTCACATGGGCACGCGTTTTCGGAAGCGTTTGCCCGTCACAGCCAAACGAAATCGTTTCCCGAATCGTTACTTCCCTAAAACAGGAAGTAGTTCATATTTCAGGAACGCTGTCACGTATCGAAACCAAACTTTGTACATTAACTCGAGACTCCAATGTGAGGATGTACAAGATAAAAAAAAATTAAAATCCAAAATTTTACATCATTTGGCAAACCTCCCCCCCCAGCTATTTGGCCAGCTCCTGCGCCTAGGCCCTTTGAGACAGAGACACCGTTCCAACTTTAAAATGTCCGGTCAGTAACGGTGTAAGTTGCTCGCGAAGATGACATCACGAGTCCATGTCGTTCGTCCGCCATATTGGATTGAACAGAAAGCGAAACTAAATTTTCACAGGTCACAAATTTGGTTCGAACTTCACGAAACTGGACATACATGATCCTTGGACCAAGCTTCACAAAAGTTACTAGAAGGATTTTTGATTTTCGGAAGCGTTTGTCCGTCACAGCCAAATGAAATCGGCGGCGTAGTCGCCAAACAGGAAGTCGTCCATATCTCAGGAACTCGGTCACGTATCGAAACCAAACATTGTACATGAACTCGGGACTCCAATGTGAGGATGCACAATATCTGATTTTTTTTTATTTTTTTTTTATTTCAGGCTAATTGACAAACCCATTTACTTATGTCTATGCAAAAGAGTTTCAACTCACACTTTTAATGTTAATGCATTTAGATAGTAGGTGGCACTGTTGTATTACATTTCACAGAGCTGCCAAGTCAGTGTATAGACTGCATTCGTTTTTACTAGGTTTGTCTTAATAAATGCAGGACCTGAATTTCGTTTTTTAACTGTGTTTGTGCGCACGGGAAATATGCTGCGCATAACAATAGAAAACAAGGAGTAACGTGCAGTCACATGCTCAAACAATCAACAACGTCGCTCTAGAGGTGCGTTCCATTTGACCGTAAGTGGACTGCGAAGTGGACTTCACAGGGTATTCCGCCATCTTAAGTGAGATTCCAATCCGAAGGGAGCGAACATGTTCAGTTCGAAGGGCACTGCGCACGGCATAGGGAATAAGGGAACATCGATACATCACTTCACAGGAAGTGGAGAGCGATGATCACCCAACTGTCATTTCGCGCACCACGTCATCACCAGTCAGAACGGTCATAACTAACGATGGAGGAGTTTACGTATGTGTGTAAGTATTCATACATTTCGCCATTGTTATACAAATGACAGTATTTTTAACGGTTATTGTTGTGAATATTACATATACTATTTTTGATAATTATAATTTACCTCAGTGAATGCAGCCAGCTTAGCTAGTTTGTGAAGTAAAGTGATTTTATTTTAGGTAGTTGTAAAATAGTGCAATATAATTGTGAATATATAATATAATAATAAAAATTAAATATGAATGTAGTCCTATATATATTTATGTTACATCATAATCTGCGCGACCCCGTCGTTGACTTTCTTTGATGACTTTTGCAGGGCGTTTCAAATGAGCGGTTATTGTCAGTGAAGTCCACTTCAACTGATATACTGTGCTCAGGGAGTAGGGGAGCAGTGAACACTGCGTATGGACCCTGTCGAATGGAACGCACCTTAGATTTGTAAAAACAAGTGGAAAGCCCGGGCGCGCCGCTGTCTCCTTTCCACAAGCGTTTGCTCTCCCGTGGCGTCTGTCATTGCTATGCAACCATGAACTGCGCTCTCCATGATGACAAGGAACTAGGGATGGCGAAAACTAAAAATTTTCTTGACCGACCACCGAGCCTCATTAGCCGGTTGAAACCGGTTAACCGATTAGTTTAAAATATGCTACGCTATTATAGCCATATATTTCTATTTTAATAGAAATAATAGCCATTTCGAGCCGCGCTTGCAATTTCACAACTCTGTCGCATCTCTCTAGGCGCGTTTCCATTACATATTTGCGCAAAACTTTTGCTATTATTATTATTATTTTTTTTTTTTTTTAAATATCGATAAAAAACTATTGCGAAATGACGTAGTTTCCATTAACCGATGTTATGCGACTAAAACGTAATTTTTTCCTCTCGCGATAGGTCATTCCAAAAATCATGGCAACGGACGTTGGTAGGTTTATATATATCACAGCCACGTACCGCACTAGACATTATTATTATTAATGGAAGGAAACGTAGGCTTGTTATCCAAGCATTAATGGTAAGGAAAGACCCTTACTTTCAGCACATATGAGGTGTTTCTGGGTGTTTCTCTCTCATTTCTGCTTTCTCATTCTGACAAATGGCTCCTTAGTTTCGAAATGGTTTGGGTACAAGGTGATCGCGTTGAAAATAAAGGCGTTTGTCTAGCGTTAGAAGCTCATTTGAAACATTGCCGCGGCTCATTTAAGAAAATGACAGCTCCGAAAAGACGCCGCTTTAGTTTGAGGTAACTTGTTAGTGCTAACAATAATAAAGAAAGATGATTATCATCATCACCTTATCTGTTACCACTGAAATGTAGATGTAATGTATTTCCAAATCTAAGCCCATCTTATGCGGATAGATGATGTGCTACTACTGTATTTAAGCATCACACAAGTTGCAACTTACATCTGTGTCATTCTTTTTGGTGAAATGGTCCCACACACTACTTTTCTTTGCACGCTTCATCCTGTCATCTGCCCTGGCTCTAACCTTGAGTGTTTTAGCTCGTAGCCTTTACTTTTCACAAACCTTGTGAGCGCGCAAACCGCTGTGACCTCGCGCCAAATGTTTTTATTGGTTTAAGTACAAACAGGCGAGTTATGAAAAATTGAGTGTGAGGGATTTGTTCACTTCACACAAAAAGATTGTGGAATGAGATGGCTAACTGTAGTAGCGTTTAGTCCACTGTCTATAATAGCCTAATTTAGAGATCACTTTTTTTTTTTTTTACCGACTACCGACATCTTTGATCGGTTAACGTTGATACGGTCAACCATCGGTCAAACGGTCATCGGTTAACATCCCTACAAGGAACTATCAGCAAAAGATTAATTGATTTCTAGCCCTTGCATTAGCTTTACTACTAGATATATTTATGGAGATGAAAAATAATAAGGCGCCCTGTACAGCTATGATCAGCTGTTCGGCCGGGCATTCAATGTTGTTACGCTGCAAGCTGATCAGTTGGTTCGTTGCTGCCGCGCTCTATCACTCGCACACAATAAAGAGCAAATTGTTTTTTAATGTTTCAATTTCGTGATTAAAATGACATAATTTGGAAGCGGATAATTTCTTCACAAACAGCTCATTATGACTCAATGTTAGAATGCTGCACCTACACTCGATAGTGTGAATAAGATCAGCGCAACGCAGACCACTGCATTGACAGCGTGAAACATATGATCTGTCTACGGCCAGGGCTCAGCGGAAGACAGAAAATGCCGGTCCAGCGCTGATTGAGGAATTAAATTCGAAAATAAAAGACAGTTTGACATCTTTTTTCTCGCATCTGTGAATTTATTTTTTAATCATTTATTCTGAGATGAAGCGAATATATTTGTGTGGGAATTTCTCGCACTATAAAAGCTAACCTTGCGGGAATGGTTTAAATTATGCGCAATCCCCACATTCCCGCACCGAAATTCAAGCCCTGAAATGGCAGCGGGATATGTAACTCTAGCATATGGCGCATATATCATATAAAGTTAGGCAAGGCCAAACAGCGTTATCCATGTTGTTGCGATTGCATCACTAGAGTAAGCTAATAGTGAAACTGATAGCGTTTTTCATTTAATTACAATATGAGGACTGACGGTAGGCTATACAAATCAGCGTTTCTGTGTAGGTGATGACAACCATCTTGACAGCAGCAATCAAAGCATCGCTAATTACGGTAGACCTTAATTTGAGATGGTAAATTTGTTCCTAATCAAAGGGAACACTCAACCACAGAACAGCTGGGTGAGTTTTGTATTGGCTT
Organism: Vimba vimba; assembly: GCA_022828995.1. Classification (NCBI taxonomy): domain Eukaryota; kingdom Metazoa; phylum Chordata; class Actinopteri; order Cypriniformes; family Leuciscidae; genus Vimba; species Vimba vimba. Next base: position 15,771,591 of record CM040831.1, read on the forward strand.
ATTGGATACAGTAAATGAAGACTGTCAACTTCTTTTCAATAGGCTACTATTTCATCACCCAAAACACTCCCACTCTCTGCTGTATATTCATAACCAATTATTTCAAAACCAACAACCAAGCCACATAAACAATGCCATTGGCACTAGTCTACATTGCAGACATGTCTCTTAATGCACATAACTTTTCACCTTTTTGCACAATCTTGAAAAAAGTACTATTGTTGAAATTCTCAGATCAAGCAAACTTCAACGCACCCTTATCCACTTCCTGCTAATGTTAGTGAACCGCACCCGAGCAAGCACACTTCGCAGTTCCTCCGGAAATGCATTCTAGTTACATATTTCTATTCAAAATATTATATTTAAAACATTAATCTGACAACACTACACAATTGTAATTTCTGTGTAAATCCTCTGAGCAGCATTAAACAGTTTGTAAATGCATCTAAATGCGACTTCAGGTGCAGCTTTTTTGGTTGATACTGATTTTAATTTGATTGCTAACAGCCTATTGTCTTATTATTCTGATTAAATTAGGAGTTTAATATAAAAGATGAGAGATATATTTACATATAAATTATACATATAAATAATTCTAATTTTTTAGTTAGAAAAATTGCCCTTATAAAGGTTTAAAAAAATGCCCCTGAAAAATTAACAATTGAGGGGGCAAATAACTCCCCATAGTGAGAAAGTTAGATGAAGATGAAGATACTGCTAGATGAAGATATATATACAGAAACTCTGCTTTCACACTGGGCTCGTTTGCTGCAGTCCGAGCCCGAGCGCGACCGTTCCCGGCGCCCCCTGCAGCGTTGGTCTGGTTTCACACTCAACCGTGACACGGTTCGAGTGCAACCGAATTCAGACCACCTCCTCCAGGTAGTCTCGGGTTCAGTACCCCAGTGCACACCCGGGTCCGCATGACACATTAGCGATTTTTCATGCGAACCGTGCCCCGTTCCGAACTAAACTGCCAGTGTGAAAGCACTCTTAGGGCGCTTTCACACTAGAACTTTTGGTGCGCACCCGGGTTCGAATGGCGTCAGAGTTCGGTCCATTTGGATGATGTGAACGCTGTCTTCCGAACTCGGGTGCGCACCCGCAAACCGTACTCGAGTCCGCTTAAAAGGGTGGTCTGGGGTACGGTTCATGTGAACTCCAGTACGGTTCGCTGCTGATATGAACGCAATCGTACCAAATCGCGGAAGTGAATCGCTATTGATGACGTATGTTGGAAAGTTTTCTTTCATCGAAGCAGAGACCAGAAGACGTTGGGATCACATTCAAACAAAGTTATTCTTTATTGAGTGCGGCTGCGGTTCGTCCAACATTATCTAACTCTAATACAGTATGTATTGTGGCTATATACATTCCAAGGGGGAGGGATTACATAGAGGCGGAGACTCTGAATAAAGCATGCAAATGAAGTGGGAACACACCCTACTCTGAGAGCACTACCAGTCCAATTGAATCAGCATAACTATTCAAATGCTGATACTGGCCAGGAACTCCGGTTCCAAGAGCCATCCCAGAGCCATTAAAGACAAAAGGTGAAAGTCTCCCCTACAGCTAATCCAATCAACCTAACGATTCAACGTCTGGGCTACGAAAGGTGAGAATCTCAGTGATCTGATTCATTTAAAACACAATAGAGAAAACAGGTCTGGCAGGAATATCTTGCTGTAAACTCAATAATCACTTTCTCAGTTTGTATTGGAATCTAAATGAAAACCTCAAATGCTAAAATCAGTATTCTTCTCCATGATGTTATGTAAGGAAGCATATCTGAAATAGATTCTTAAATTTGTAATCCTTCACGTATAATGTGGTGTGTGCGTGTGTGTATACACTTACCTTGACGAAAAGCGGGATTGACGCACTGCAAACAGAGAGATGATTTCTGGCTGCCTCCGCAAAAATTGTCTTCGGCGGACAGCCGAACTTGTCTTGAACTTCCAATTGTCTTTGGAACGATTTTAGTACTTTTGCGGCAGACAGACACAAATATGTTTCTATTTCTGTATCTTTTCTTTGAAAACAAAACCAAAGGTTAAAAAAAGAACAACAAATGTGAAGCGAGCAATTCTATCCATTTTGGCGCCTTTTCATTCATAGCGGTTACCAAGCAACACGATTACGCACCAGCTGCAACTTGATGACGCAAGCGTACCACAGTTCGATACAAATAATATAATGTGAACACAGTCCATCGGGGGCAGGGGGAGGGGGGAGCAATCGAACTCGGGTTCGGAACAGGCAATCGAACCAAGTGTGAAAGCGCCCTAAATCTCTGGCTTTTTTAAGGTGTTATTTCAGGGTTTTGATACAGTATCTTCCCGCAACTGACAGAGCACTTCCTGTATTATATTATATTACAATGGCTCTTTAACATTAGCCACTAGGCTTGCTGCAATTTTTTTTTTTTTTTTTTTTTATAAACCTCAGCTTGACTTTGAGTAGTGTATATGCCAATGTTACTTCATAATGATGCATGTTGTTCTAGTTGATGTGATTTTGTAGATATAGGGCCTTGACTCAATCCCTTGGCCCCACTCAACTAAAATATATATATATATATATACACACACACACACACACACACACACACACACACACATTAGCCTAGTGCAGGCTAATGGGTCCTTTTACTCACCTGTTCATAATCACATTGTTATCTATTAGGGCGCAGCTAATTAGTTCCTGCCATATCAGTAGCCAATGACATCGCTGCTCAACCTTCAAATACTTGGGTAGCATTTGCCTTAGCAGTGCAGCGCGCTTTTAGAAATCCTCTGAAATTCAACATCTAAGATAAGTGCATGGGTTTTTATGCTATCGCTATATGTTTTGTGTAGTCTGCTTAATCAATTCCTTATGAACTAACCATTTCATGAGGTTTTAATCGTGTCATGTCAACAGTCCTGATTTAATGCTTAGAGTAAATTACTAGCATTAAAGCTAGAGAATATGAATTTTACATTTATGCAGCAGCAAGCAGGCAATGTAAAGATACAGAGAAAAGCTTTTCTGAACTCTTTAAAGTGAAAGGCTTTTATTTGTATACACATCTAACAGAACTACAGCAATTCCTAGTATTTTTACTATGTATAACATGTATAACAATCAGATTGCAATGTTGACACATATCAACAGCTGTAGAATACTAGCAGACGTTGCGGTTAAGTAGACACTGTACGTTTGCTAATTTGAGTATGTGTCGGCTAATGAGTCGATCATGAAATGTAAACGTTACAATTTTTAAAATGCACACAATGTATTCACCTTATTTACATACAAAGTACGAAAGCAGCTGCATTTTCGTTGATCATTAGTGGTGGCCATCAGAGGTGTTTATTATCAGTCACAATCACTCCCTGCTTAGAAAGCAGAAGTATTTGCTTAACAACAGGAGTGTAAATAGGAGACTCATTGCAGTTTGCACAGCTCATTGATATAGCGGCACTTTCTGAGATCGCACGGGCTGATGAGTCAGCAGTTTGCACGCTCTAGCGACTGTCATTCATTGAATAAGTGTTTATGCTGTGGTGAGGACAGACAGTCAATTGCAGGCTGTGAAGTTCAGGAGTGACGTGGGATTGACTCTCAAATTGTGTTGTTGACATAACCATTGCATGGTACAGATATGAAATGCCAAGTCGTAATTTATTAGCAATGTAACTCAGACAATAGATATAATAGAATATCAGCTCAAATATTTGAGTTATTTTCCAAATATTGTGAAAAAAATGACTCATATCGAATGTTTGCGGTACATTTATATTCTCTTGGTGGACACTGCTATACAGCATCTGCTTAAGCACCTTCACTAAAATTTGGGAACTCTAGGTTCCAGAACAGAGATGGGATGGGCATTCACGTTTAAATATTAACTTTTTAACTGGGGCTTATTACTTTTACCAACTTCCAACAACACTTTTCAAGGTTGATGTTTTAATTTACTCGTGCGTGTCTGGCTCGGTCAGCTGAATACATGTTAGTCATGCTCCATTATTCATCCGTTGTCCATTTACAAATAGGAGTATAGACAGGGGTGCACATAACTTTATTGGTCTGGTTCTCAAGGGAGCACCTGGAGATGCTGCTTGGTACTCACACTTAATGCGGCACACTTATCCTACAAGCTGTCGTTGTGTCGGAGGAAAAGATGCACGTGAGATGAGAGATGGCGTATTTTCCCCGGGTTTAATAAAATTACTTAAACGTCACACTCATCTGCATACATGGGGATAGAGTGAGAAAAAGCATACAAATAAACATTCAACTCTGGTCATAAATAGAAAGGGAAATGCAAAAACACATGCAAATGATAAACTTTCACTCTATGATGGGTAAACTTTGCAATTAATTCACGAATCACAAGCGTTCCGAACCGGAACCGATCAACTAAGATCCTTATACGTGCATGACATCACACATCCTGCGATGTGACTATTTTGCAGATACGCACATCGCCATATCGATGCTAAAACGTTATGTCGTGCTGCCCTAATCATGATTGGTATCTTACCGGAGATGGAGAAAAATCCTACTCCAGTAAGTAAACATGTCCGTGTCCCCAAAAATATTATTACTCAAAAGGGCCACCGTCCACATTTTCTGTTCTACCTATTTTCCAGTTATGTACACCTCTTGAGTATAGAGGGTTTGACAATGACGATTATCATACTAATTTGCTCAGGTGGTTATTATTTTTTTCTCATCTTAGTTAGCCTGCAATTAGGTAACGTGTTACAATTTGTTAAATTCACACATAATGCGCATTCTAATTGTATATGTTTGAGCTTTCGGCTCAGGCACACATAGTCATAGGCTACTAGAGCTAAGCCATTAGGCATGGTTGCCCAGGTGCATATAGTCAAGGGCCATTCGGCAAAGCAGTTAAGCCATTTGGCAAAGCAGGCCCAGGCACACAGTCACAGGCCAATAGAGTTAAGCCATTCGGCAAAACAGGCCCATTAATGAGAAATTGAACAGGTGTTCCTAATAATCCTTTAGGTGAGTGTATATGCCTACATACCAGTGTATGTGTGCCACTAAACCAAGTAGTATGGGCCGTAAGGCTTTGCTCTAGTGGCCTATTAGACTGTGGCGGATGGGCTACAACAGCAGAAGACCCCACCGGGTACCACTCATCTCCACTACAAATAGGAAAAAGAGGCTACAATTTGCACGAGCTCACCAAAATTGGACAGTTGAAGACTGGAAAAATGTTGCCTGGTCTGATGTGTCTCGATTTCTGTTGAGACATTCAGATGGTAGAGTCAGAATTTGGCGTAAACAGAATGAGAACATGGATCCATCATGCCTTGTTACCACTGTGCAGGCTGGTGGTGGTGGTGTAATGGTGTGGGGGATGTTTTCTTGGCACACTTTAGGCCCCTTAGTGCCAATTGGGCATTGTTTAAATGCCACGTCCTACCTGAGCATTGTTTCTGACCATGTCCATCCCTTTATGACCACCATGTACCCATCCTCTGATGGCTACTTCCAGCAGGATAATGCACCATGATAATGTCACAAAGCTCGAATCATTTCAAATTGGTTTCTTGAACATGACAATGAGTTCACTGTACTAAAATGGCCCCCACAGTCACCAGATCTCAACCCAATAGAGCATCTTTGGGATGTGGTGGAATGGGAGCTTCGTGCCCTGGATGTGCATCCCACAAATCTCCATCAACTGCAAGATGCTATCCTATCAATATGGGCCAACATTTCTAAAGAATGCTTTCAGCACCTTGTTGAATCAATGCCACGTAGAATTAAGGCAGTTCTGAAGGCGAAAGGGGGTCAAACACAGTATTAGTATGGTGTTCCTAATAATCCTTTAGGTGAGTGTATGTAGAACATCACATTGGTAAGTCACTAGGGACATCCATTGAAAAAAAAAAAAAGGGTACACTAGTACACATAGGGTTACACTGCGACATGCTTCACGCGCCTTATATGCACCTCATGGCAGCCCACATTTCTAATGGCTAGATCTGCTTGGGGGATCTTGCGTATGCAGATCTAGTCCGCCAAGACCAAGCAAATGCCCCATTTCTCATACTCAAAACTAAATGGCCAGGCACACATAGATGGCATACACACATTCCTATGGCTCTTTGGAGCAGCAGCATGTCTTACTTGCTCACAGCAGCATGTCGTGAATGTATTGGCAGTAGCAAGTCCCATACTTGCTCTGCCGCAGCAGCAATAACCTACAGCAGCAGCAATAAAAGCAGCAGCAGCAGCGTAGCAGATCTATTCCACCAAGGTCAAACATACAACATTGTCACACCCATTACCATGCCAATTACTCTGAGTTGTCATGACATAAATATATATAACTGAAAATCAGAATAAATTCTTAGTCATTTATTTTGTCTTTTGTAGCAACACTGGGTTGTACATTAATATTAATATTAGCTCAAATGATCTATAGGGAATTTTAATAATTAATCATGAATATGATTAATATTTTGCATATTACAGTTACATTAATTTATCGAAGCTGAAACTAGATCGATATATGAATGATTACCATAACGGGTTATGGTTCGTCATTACTACATCAATAGTCTTATTTCAAAGTTATGGGATAACTTTTAATGGAATTAATTTAGTTATCAAACAATCTGTTTGTCCAGCAAACATTAAACGTAAGATTAACTTCAACTCTCAAAGAAAATTATCCTTCTTACAAACGCAAGAAAGAGTATTTTTTCCTGGCCTTGAAAAAAAACCAACTCTCTCTGTGTTTGTAAAATTAGGTTACTTAAATCGTAACAAGATAAAGCATGTAGCTAGGATCAGCACTTCATTGACTATATGGTTATGAGCAGACAGACAGAATCAATCGAGGATATATGGAATTTTAATAATTGGACTAATACTACATCGAAACTACGAGTATACACAGAGTAAATGCATATATTTACAACAGAAACATATGGACGAAAACATTACAAGACCAAATGGATAACAGATGAGAGAGAGAGAGAGAGAGAGGATGGGAGAGTGAGCGAGAGAAAGTGAAAGCAAAAGATCATCTGAAATGATCACAGTAAACTAAATCACAGACAGTAACCTTTTGAAAGACAAGGAATCAAATCACATTAAAGTTCAATAAACTTATCTTGCAAGATGGTTCTCTTTGTTGCTGAAGAACGCAAAGTCGTGCGTGCGTCGTTAGGAGCAACGTGCGTGTGTTTCCTTAAGAAAACAGGGCTCGCGCTCTCATGTCTTCCGGTGAGCGCGGTCGCAGGATTTTCAAAAGAGTCTTTCTCTTTGAGTTGAAGTTGCCTGCTGCGTTTGCTTCGTTGAGTCCGAAGACGAAAATAAAGAAAAGACGTAAAGAAAAAGAAAAACGCTCCCAAAAGGGAGCCATATGGATCTTCTCGCTGACGAAGAGGGTTCGTGAAAGTGCTCTCGAGAAAGTTCTGTGTCTGTCTCTTATAGAGAGGATGGGCTCACGCCTGCTCCGCGTACGTGAACCAATCCTCTTAGAGTATCTCGAGCGGGAAAAGTTCTTCTTTGTCTTGTCAAAAGAACTTATTTGCATAGTTTATGATGGTATAACATTCAGTCATTTCTACCTCGGAAGATTGTACACACAGAACAATACATTTTACTGTAATCTCCTATGTACGGTTGGTTTAGTCACCGCAAGACGGTCAAACAGATACCAAGGATGACATATAAAAGTAGAAGAAACATAAAGTTACATTTAATATGCAGAATTACACACATTTAAAGTTTCCTCACACGACTATCAAGCCCTGATATCGGCTACTATGACACGGGAAAATCAAATCCATGTTTATACATTTCTTAAGTGGTTATAGAAATAGAAAATGTAGGATTTAAGTAGGATTAAAGATTAACACTTTAATTCTGCTCCACTGCCAGAATCTCAGTGAGATTCCTGGCTTGCTGACATTCCATTAAGGTCATAAAACAGCAAAGTGGGGGGGAAGGCAATTGCCAGAGAGTTCTTAAACTAAACACTTTTGATTCAAGATTACACATTAGAAAACTACACCTCTATTATAAAGCAAAACTAATCACACATGCATAATGTAATTGTACATATATCAAAAAGAATATCTCTAAGTTCTAAGTTAAACACAAAGGATGTTTGTGTGTGTGGGGGGGTGTGATGTCACGTAGCAGGAGAAAGTTTCGTTATCTCTTTGGTGCAGAGAGGAATGTTAGTTTCAGGTTCTGGAGTGTCTCTGAGGTGCAATTAGTGTCGTAAAAGTCCATTTGCTCCAGTCTCTCTGGAGCCTGGCGTATGATTTGCAATTTTGAAGTCAGGAAGTTACAAGCTTTGGTAAGCTTAGCAAAGAACGTTTTGGGCAGGAATGTGCTTAGAAAACACAGAGAGTCCGAATTTGTTAATTCAGAATCAAACAAACGAATGATTCAAATAGCCCAGTCGCTACACTTTCTTTTTGGACAGTTGCTGCCTTTTATTTAATCAACACAATGCATTAATCAATAATCAATTGACCAAGTCATGAGAGATTTACAATTCAGTAACGATAACAGCAATCAACAGAAACAATCAATTATCAATAACCAAAACAATAGATGTGCTGTGATAGTAAACTGACATTGATACAAAAATCATTTTCATATTTCAACTTCATCCCTTGTCCAAAACTCAGCGTATTGTCTTAAAGTTATAACTGCTGCGTAAATCGACGCTTTGCTACAATCAATCTCTGCACTGTCCAGTGGGTCATGCAGCTTTGCCACACAGATTTTGCTAAAACCAACGTGTGCCAAAGTAGTAGGCTGATGGTAAGGTGGATGCAGATGCAAGGTGCATTCATATTTCTGAAATAATCAGCTAATATTTCTCTGGCAAGTAGGTTTCCGCACCCATGTCTATACAGAAGAAAACCTTTTCTAGGCCAAGCCCAGTGCGGTTTGTGTCAAGGAATGAGACAAACCCATTGTGGTTTGTCTCATTCCTGAGTCAAGTTGTTTGATGAGAGGGAGATTATTTGTAATAAACGCTTTAAGAATCCATCCAACTATAGCAGCGGATAGCTATTATTCTATTGCATGTAACTGTGGAAGAACTGAAAGTGGCACAGGTTGATCTTTGGTTGACCATTCAGCGGAAAATGCACACCCACATGTTGGCATATGGTGTTTGCATATAAATGTGTCTCTGCAGTGTGTGGACACAACCACCATACAATGAAACCACCATACAATTTATTCTCTGGTCTTTCTCATAGTAATTGATGACTATATAATTTTACCTGTGTGTCACCTCTTATCTAGAGGCCAGTGAAACCGCAGTTTTTCCGCAGTATGTTGAACTTAAAAATATGCAATATGAATGAGAAAATATTTCTTTTAGATTTGTACTTATTGGAATTTGTAACGGTTCCAATAACTTTGTCTTACATGTTTTGTTCTTCATATGATAAAGATTTGTTAGATTTGTGTGAATATTTTGAATTAAGACTAAGATGATGAACAGAAAAGGCTATTTTTTTGTCTGTTTTGCTTAAATTTACCATGGGTTATTACAATATATTATTTCTATTTATAAAAAATGAATTAAATGAAAATGTGGAGCACACAATTATATCACTATTTAATGAACATTCTGAAAAACTTTTTGAAAACGTTTTGAAAATTTTCAATTTAATTTTTTTGCAGTGTTTCAAAAACTAGCATCACAACTTTATACAAAAAAGCAAGTATTTCAAAGACTAGCATCACATTAACTATAAAAAACAATAAATGCCCCCAGTGTTAGCATTTATGTAGAAAAATCAGTTGCCTTGACTTTTAAAGCAGCAGTCCATAACTTTTGGCACTGCGTCTTGCAGAAGAACATTGCAGCCGGAGCTACTTCTCTCATGTCTATGATGAGTCACGCAGGCACTGGGCTACTCTGCAGCGTTTAACCCGACCGGCCTAAAATAGTCAGAATATAAACACTGATTATAGGTGTACCACAGTGATTCAAGATAAGACAAAAACACGGTTTGGAAAATTTATTCATGATGTACTTGCTCAATATATAATTTTTGTACATTTTGAACACACACAAAAAAAGTTATGGACTCCACCTCTAATTTACGAAATAACTCACGCGGGCCGGTCAAGGATAGCCAGAGGGCCTGATTTGGCCCAGGGGCCGTACAATGGCCAGTGGTCTGATCTAGAGTAACAATATGGCTTTTATTGTGGAAAATATTTTATAGGGATATTTCACCCAACAATAAAAATTCTGTCATTTATTACTCACCCTCATGTCGTTCCAAACCCGCAAGACTTTCGTTCATCTTCAGAACACAAATTAAGATGTTTTTGATGAAATCTGAGAGCTTTCTGTACTCCATAGACAGCTACACAACTACCACTTTGACGCTTCAAAAAAAGAGATTGTAAAACTAATCTATATGAATTGAGTAGTTTAGTCCAAATTTTACGAAGAGACACAATCGTTTTATATGATGGACATATTGAATTTAGGCTTTTATTCACATAAACATTCATCAACTTACACATCAGTTGTGGTAAGCGGAAACTCAAGCATGTTCGCTTGATGTGCGAGAACCAATGTGGTTCATTCTCGTGGTTTACGCAGCACATTTGATCTTCCACAAGAACCAATGAGGTGGTTAAATGTGAATAAAAAAAAAGTTAAATCTTTTCATCAAATAAAGTGATCGAGTCTCTTCAGAAAATTTGGACTAAACCACTCTATTCATATGGATTAGTTTTACGATCTCTTTATGAACTTTTTGAAGAGTCAAAGTGGTAGTTGCGTAGCGGTCTATGGAAAGTACAGAAAGCTCTCAGATTGCATCTAAAAGATCTTAATTTGTGTTCCGAAGATGAACGAAGGTCTTATGGGTTTGGAATGACATGAGGGTGAATAATTAATGACAATTTTTATTTTTGGGTGAACATTTCTTTAAGTAGGTTTGCATCACACAAAGCGTGATACATGAACGGTCATAAACTCCTCCATTAATAGTGAACTGTATGTGGACAAAGTATATGCTTAATGACTACTTACTGGAAAGTAGTGAAAATTGTGGTCTTAATAATGTGTCTTTAAATGTTAATGAGTCAGAAATACTTATCTGTTGTATCTATTTTTCCCTCCCTAGATGCATGTCCATTCCTGTGACTATGCGCGCCATCAGACGCAAGGCAGAGACCATTCAAGCAGACACTCCAGCATTGTCCCTTATAGCTGAAACTGTGGAAAATATAGTGAAGAAGAACTTGCCACCAACTGGTAGCCCAGGTTACATGGGAATGGGTACAGGGCCAGATGGGAGCAACCCAATGGGTCTTCCTGGTTTAAGTAGTGGGACCAGCACTGCAGGAAGCAACCATGCAGGGGGAAGCAGTTCTTTCCAAGGCCCAATCACGTCACTTTTCAACATGAGTCGTACTGGTCAGGTAGGCTCATGTATGGACACCATGGTACAGGTTGGAGGCCAGCAGCAAGCAATGCAACAACAACAACAACAATCTCAGAGCCATGGTTCAGATGACTTTAACAAAGTTACTCAGAATCCAATCCTAACCAGTCTTCTGCAAATAACAGGCAGTGTTGGGTCCAGTCCTACTCCCCAGCCACCTCAGCCCCACCAAACCCCACCAACAACCACCTCACCAGCAAGCAACACCAAAAACCACCCTATGCTGATGAACCTACTGAAGGATAATCCCTCACAAGATTTTGCTGCATTGTACAGCAGTAGCCCTCTAGAAAGACAGAACTCATCTGGGTCCCCGCGGACAGATAGCCAAGGGCAGTCTTGCCCTGGCACCAAGGGCAAGAAAAAGCGTCCAAGAGGCTCTGATAAAGGAGTAATGGGTGCAGGTGGCGGAATGAGCATGAAACAACAATTCCAACAGCAAGTGGGAGGCATGACCCAACAGCATCATCACACACACCACTCTGAAGATGATTTCCACCGAGAGCTTTTCTCTATGGACGTTGATGCCTCCCAGAACCCTATTTTTGATGTTAGTCTTCCAGGTGATGGACTTGACACTCCTCATAGTATCACTCCAGCTCCAAGTCAGTGTGGAACACCTCCTTCAGGTCCTGGAATGCCATACCACCCACACTGTCATGTCCAACCCCAGACACAAGTCCAGTCTCAGCCACATGGACCCATAGCCCGTATGGTTCGCCTCTCCAGCTCTGACAGTATTGGGCCTGATATCAATGACATTCTGTCTGATATTCCTGATCAGGCCAACAAAGGAAGCAATAGCAGTCATGGTCAGCACCTAATGGCTGGTGAAGAAGGAGGTTCCTTGGGAACTCCACTCCGGGATTCTTCCAGTTCGGGCCAAGGTAGCACAGTGTTTGAGGCAGACCTGTTTAATGCAAACAGCAATGAAAATCCCTTTACGGATGCAGCAGACTTGATTGCAGAAGCTGCTACTGCAGCAACACCCAATAGCGATTCTTCCTCAACTAATTTCTTCCCAGACACAGACTTCAACCCAGAGCTTTTACCTGGACAGGGAAGCTTTTCACAGACTTACTTTGAAGACAGCTCCTCCAGCCCTGACCCAGATCTTGAACTGGTTAAAAGTTTTAGTGGAGGAAGTCAGCAGAACACTCCTACAGGCACACCTCAGAATCCTGCTTCACATGGCCAAAATACTCCAGAGGCTTTATTGAAAGACCCTTTTGAAATGGGTATTTTTGGTGGGAATGGTGCTGGAGGAAAGCCAATACTGGGTCCAGCATCAGATATGGCAGACTCACACCTTTCTCACACTAGTGGAGGCCAAAGTCCACTCATGATGGGCATTGTGGTAGCTGGTAATGATTTTAAAAATGATGATACAAAGGTTAAACAGCAGCAGATAAGGGCAAAGGAAGATCATGGACCAGGAAATTCTGGAACAGGAATGGGGAGTGTATGCTCTTCTGAAATGAAGCCGGTAAAACGCAGTCGCACTCCTTCAAGTGAGGGCAAATCAAAAGACAAATCATCAAAACGCAAGAAGCTGGATCCAGATGGCAAGTCACCTTCACACAGCTCAGGGGGTCGACCTTACACTCCTCCTTGTGGGAGTGCCACTTCCGGAGGATTAGTAAGTGCAGGTGGATCAAAATCCCCAGGGAGCTCAGGCAGGTCTCAAACCCCACCAGGAGGTGCTACTCCACCAATCCCAAAAATCACTATACAAATTCCCAGGACTTTAACTGGAGGAAAAACATCATCTCATGGAGGCTACACATCAAGTAGCTCAACAAGTGGAAGCACTGGTAGTACAAGTGGCACAAACAATAGCAAAAGTCACCATTCCTACTCTTCCTCCTCTTCAGGGAAGATTAAAAGTAGTAAACTTGAAGGCTCTGTTGGACAAAGCAATATTCCCAAACCATCAAGCATTGTAGGTATTGGAAGTAGTATGCCTTCTCAATCCAAAGGATCTTCCATGGGAATGGGCGCAGGCAAGCAATCCTCCTCTCCCATAACAAAGCACGGTTTGTCAGGCTCATTCAGTGGTGGCGGCAGTGGAACAGGAAGTGGAAACAAAAATAAGCCCCAAGGTGGTAAGCCTCCTGGCTCACTCATGAACCCTAACATGAAGCCCAACATATCACCCTCACACTCTCGTTCTGGAAGTTCGGACAAGCTGTCCTCTCCAATGAAACTTCAAGGCCAGGTGCCTGGAACCCAACCCTCATCTAAGGCTAAATCCCCTATTGGCTCGGGCAGTGGAGGATCAGGAGGGTCCAAGTCCTCTTCGGGTTGTGGAATGGGTACCCAAAAACTGTTAGGCAGTAGTTCATCCACAAACACTTCTACATCTTCTACTTCCTCTGTAAGTTCCTCATCATCATCTGGCTCCATGCCCTTTTCTTCAAGTGGTCAGTCACAATATGGGAACAGTGGTGGGAGTTGCAGTGGTGGTGGGAGTGGAAACAACCCTAATGCAAAGGGAAAGTCCCCAAGCCGAAACAAAAAGCCATCTCTAACTGCAGTCATTGACAAACTGAAGAGTGTGGGTAGTGGGGGCATTGGTGGGGAGGAGAGTGAAGGCTGTGGTGGCACTGCAGGTGGGGTAGTGCCACAAAACGCTGGTCCTACATCCTCCAAGCATGGTATTTCCTCCCAGGGAGGTGAGTTTCTGAGCAAGCGTGACAAGATAGACAAAGATGGCAAATCCAAGGTGTCTGGATCAGGGAGCAATTCTTGTGACAAGAAGATGGTTGATTCCAAAAGCAGTGCAGTGACTGGCACTGGTGTGGCAAAGATTATTATTAGCAAGCCAGAAGGGGGCTCTCCAAGCATTAAATCTAAAGTAACTCTTCAGAAACCTGGAGAAATTTCTGGAGATGGTGCCATGCGCTCCCAGCACTCAGGCCACAAAGCATCACCCCTTTTTAGTGGCTCTACACCAAAACATGACCGCAGCTCCCCTAGCCACAGTCGTTCCCCTGGGTACACGCCTATAAATCCAGACAGTGAGAGCGAGTCTGGTAGCAGTTCATTTGCTGAAAAGTCTCATCAGAACAGTCCTAGCTCTGATGATGACCAAACTATGAGATCACACCAACCCATTCAAGACTACATGAGTTCCATATCCATTAACCAGAGTGAAAAACACAAGAAACATAAAAAAGAGAAGAAGAAGCAGAAAGAGCGGGATAGGGACAGAGATCGAGAAAAAGAAAAGAAGAAATCAACGATGTCTTGTGGGCCCTCCTCTCACACAGCGAAGACAGATGGCTGGTCCAGATCCCCTATATCTTCAGAAACTTCAATGTTGTTGCTTAGCTCTGAGCGGTCCACACGTCCAAGTCCTGTGTTTATGCATACAGAGGATGATGACCTCATGGACTCTGCCTTAACTGGCAATCTAGAACCTTTCAAATAAACAATATGACTTTAGTAGAGGCAAATGAATGCAGCTGACTTTTACTATAAAATTCCTTTTTATATTTGGAAAAAAATTGCCTATTACAAGAGTAGTGTAATAATTGTACTGTGTCACCATTTTTAATGTGGGCTTAATTCCTGCAAATCATATATTTTGCAAAGAGGGCATGTTCTGGTATTTCAATGAAAATATCTTCAGGTTCTCAATTTTTATTTGGGGAAAAAAATAATCCATTTTAAAATCATTTGACAATATATATAATATTTTGTAAGACTTTAAATAGATATTTAGTTGCTATGTATGTTTTGTTTTCCTTTTCTAATTCTAAGCCTTAGCTTTATTTTGCATTTTCCCCAAAAAATATTGCAATATACACTGTGAAATCAATCTTTTCATTTATTGAGTTATTTAGCTTGCTTAACTGGACATTATCTAAAACATGATTTATTAAAAACATCATTCTTTGATTTTAGTCTCTTAATTTTAGAGAATTTGTATATTTTTAATTTCACATTATTTTACATTTTATATTTCTACCATCACTTTTTTATCACAAGTTTATTTTGGTAAATAGGTGATGTGTGTAACAGTGATTCATTTCATTGTCTGTCTTTTCTGTAAAATGAAGTTTTTCAAGACTGAAATAAATGGCAATGGCAAGTTTTTGTTGCTCTTTTGGCATATTGCCTATTTGTGTCCTATTTGAGCTCATGAGGCGATGTCAAAAGCTGTTATATATTGGGTTATATATTGCCGTCACTGAAATATTAAAATTTTTTGTTCATTTTAATTAAGTTCTGATCTATTATTCTCTCTTAGTTTTTTTTTTTTTTTTTTTAATTATTCAATGACATTACAATGTGAAACTATTGCAGGTGTATTTCACTGCATGGTTTTCAATTAAAAAAAAAATCTTTCTATTATGATTCATTGTGAAAAAAACAAAAATCTACAAGACATAGCAGCTTATAAAAAGTAAGAGACCTATGACTATACATATACATGGAAAAAAAGAACAGCAAAATATATAGATGTATAGATATAGTGTATGCAGGTACAGTGATAAGTTTAAACAATCGATTAATATAATAGCAATCATTATTACTTACATTTTTCTGGTGATGTTGTGGAGAGAAGAAGATATAGATATAGACTCAAGACAATTTGAAACCATCATAGTAATAATTATAATTAAAGCTGCAAGCAGCGATGAAAGGGCCCTCGCACTCGTGCCATCGTCACTCGGTAGCTTTAGGAAGACAGGGCATGGTTGGGCAATGTGCATTTAAGGAGGTATATATAGTAAGAGTATGTCAAAGTCAGTTACAAAATGTTTTGTATAATGGTGATAATAGCATGCTTCATGACTCAGCTAAGTGTTGCTAGCATGTTTAGTATGTTTATAGCATGCTTAGTACACAGTAATTATGTGGTTAGTACTGCATTACTGTGTTAACCATGTCAGTTTCTGTTGCCAGTAGGTGGGGCTATGTTTATATCTGAATATCACTATGTAGATGTGTTCAGTGCAGGACTTTAATCAAACGTTTGGGGCAGATTGGACATTGTATGCTTGAGTTACAACTTCCTTTAGCATTTCTAGCATGTTTTATGATGTTTCTAGCATATTACATATTAATTTTGGGGTAGATTGGACATTCAATGCCTGAGTTACAGCAAATTCCTATTTAATTGCAGTAATAGCATGCTTTAGCACTTAGCTAAGTGTTTGCTAGCATGTTTTAGCATGTTTCTAGTATGTTGTTAGCATGTTTAGCACTTGCTGGCACTTTTTTATATGTTATTAGGAGTCTATAACAGTGTTAAACATGTCACTTCCTGTTGCCAGCAGGTGGCGCTATGACTGTAACTATAAATATTCATGACCATGCTCATGAATATGAGCATGGTCATGTGTTCAGGACAGAACGCTTATCAAAAGTGTGAAGTTTGGGGCAGATTGGACAATATAAAAGCAATAGTCAAATCCCCCCCTCCCCTCACACACACAGAGACACAGAGAGAGGGAGAGAAAATTCTTCAGAAAATCCACATTCAAACCAAAATATCTCTCTTCCTGTTGGTCGGAGATAGTTAATGTAAATTAGAAAGTTGTCCGTCTTGATGAGAACAATACACATACCAAGTTTTGTTGCTGTTGATAAAACGAACCCCCCCACTTATGACTAAAAGCGCTACTGAGCCCCTCACCACGCCCGTTTCTGAAACTTTGCACATGTCTACGGGCTAATAAATGTGATGTGTCTGTTGAGTTTCATGCATTTTCAAGCATGTGAAGAGTCTCAAAAGCATCCGAAAAGAATATTAAAGTTTGATGCGTTGCCACGGCAACAGTATCTAAGATATCAATAATCCTTTCACAGGTCTACATCTGCCGTGTGTCTACATTATACACATAAAGTTTGAAGCAAATCGGATAAAAATAAGAGGGTGATTTCAAAGCATTTTGAAAGTGACACACTTCCTGCTGCCAGTTGGTGGCGCTATAACTTTGACTCACAATAGTCACATCCATGTGATCGGCCTCTTACAACGAACACACTGCTGAAGTTTCATCAAGATCAGTTAATGTATGCAGAAGTTATAACACACTTCCTGTTTCCATTATTCGCCATAAATTCGTTTCCTCGCCACGGCCAAACCGTTCGAGATATCAAAAATCCCCTGGCAATTTTTCATCCTCACTGCCTTGTCTTCATGCACACTGAGTTTGGTGGCGATCGGGTGAATTCCCTAGGAGAAGTGTTTCAAATACCAGACCATGCGTTTCCAAACAACCCTTAATAGCTGACTTCCTGTTGGGCTGGCGTAAAAAGTAAAAGTACGAAAGTTGTTCGGCCCGATGAGATCTATATATGTACCGAGTTTCATATTATTACATGCAAACGTGTCTGATTTATGGACCAAGTTTTCGGACCCCGTTCAAGGGGGAGCTGTTGAGTCCCCCTGCCACGCCCGGGTACCAGCTTCAGCCCGGCCCTGATGGCCGCGGGTTCTGACCGGTGTGCAAAGTTTCAAGAGTTTTCGAGCACGTTAAGGGTCTCAAAAGTGCCCGAAAGGTTGACAGAAAAATAATAATAATAATAATAATAATAAAATATAGCTGAGAGCAGCGATTACGGGCCCAAGCCGGTGGCACCGCAATCCTGGTGCCTTTAGCTATATATATATATACACACACACATATATATATATATATATATATATAAACATACATATAAATAAATTCACACATACATATAAATTCAAACTGCAAAGTGTTAACTTATATTTGTGTACAGTCACAATAAAACACAACATTGTGCTTTTGTAAAATAATTTCAAGCAATCCACCCCCCGAAAGGCGCTAATTTTAAAATTAAACTAAAATGCTCATGGCTGCACGGGCATTCATAATGGTGTGCATCCACAACGAGGAACGAGCAGAACAGAGTGAACGTTTTTCAGTTAATTCCTACTTCCATAGGAATTCATTTGAAACGCTCGCTCAATCACTATCTATGTCAGTGCGGACGAACATATTTTACTTTCGTTTTTAAGTTGGCGATTCAAAAGCCCCCAGCGGTGTCACACGTCGATTAACCGGTGGTAAAATATTCTCACTGTCACATACCTAGTATATTTTTATGTAGATACAATAGGCCTACCTGATTTTGAACACAAGAGGGCAGTATAGCCCTATGTATGACTTGACTTTTATGGGACTAAATAGTACAATATACAATTGTATAATTACATTTTTAGAAGATGAGGCTTTTAGTGTTTAATTTTTGTACATTACTTTAGTCCCTCACTATAGCAAAACGGTTTGAGATGTTTAATATCTGTTCACAATTTAGCATCTTTAATGTATTTTCATCATTTTGAAAAAGTTTGGTGTGAATAAAATAAGCCAGTTTGGAAGAGTAGCTAAAAACTCAGAGTCTGAAATATCCAAAAAAAATCCATATAAACTCTGACTCACAATAGTTACATCCATCTGATCGGCCTCTTACCACGAACACACTGATGAAGTTTCATCAAGATCAGTTAATGTATGCAGAAGTTATTCCACTTCGTGTTTCTCTTTTCTCGCCATAAATTCGATTCCTCGCCACGGCCAAACCGTTCGAGATAACAAAAATCCGTCCGCAATTTAGCATCCTCAAAGTCTTGACTACATGTACACCGAGTCTGGAGGGGACACGGTGAATTGTCTAGGAGGAGTATTTCACATTCCACAGCAAGCGTTTTCCAAACAACCCATAATAGCCGACTTCCTGTTGGGCTGGCGTAAAACTTGACCAGCGGAAAGTTGTTAGGCCCGATGAGATCTATATGTGTACCGAGTTTCAAATTAATTCATGCAAGCGTGTTTGATATATGGACCAAGTTTTCAGACCCCGTTCAAGGGGGCGCTGTTGAGCCCCTCACCACGCCCGTTTCTGAAACTTTGCACATGTCTACTGGATAATAAATGTGATGTGTCTGTCGAGTTTCATCCAATTTCAAGTATGTTAAGAGTCTCAAAAGCATCTGAAAAGAATATTAAAGTTTGATGCGTTGCCACGGCAACAGTATTTAAGATATCAATAAACCTTTCACAGGTCTACATCTGCCGTGTGTCTACATTATACACATAAAGTTTGAAGCAAATCGGGTAAAAATAAGAGGGTGATTTCAAAGCATTTTGAAAGTGACACACTTCCTGCTGCCAGTTGGTGGCGCTATAACTTTGACTCACAATAGTCACATCCATGTGATCGGCCTCTTACAACGAACACACTGCGGAAGTTTAATGAAGATCAGTTAATGTATGCAGAAGTTATAACACACTTCCTGTTTATCTTTTCTCGCTTTAAATTCGTTTCATCGCCACGGCCAAACCGTTCGAGATATCAAAAATCCGTCCGCAATTTAGCATCCTCAATGTCTTGACTTCATGCTGACCGAGTTTGGTGGGGATCGGATCAATTCCCTAGGAGGAGTACATTAAATTCCACAGCATGCGTTTTTCAAACAACCCATAATAGCTGACTTCCTGTTGGGCAGAGCTAATAACTTAGAGTGCGAAAGTTGTTCGGCCCGATGAGATCTATATGTGTACCAAGTTTCATACTAATACGTTCTTGTATGTGTCCAAGATTTAAGATTGTGTTCTAGGGGGCGCTGTCGAGCCCCCCTGTCACGCCCGAGTACCAGCTTCAGCCCGGCCCTAATGGCCGCGGGTTCTGACCTGTGTGCAAAGTTTCATGAGTTTTTGAGTCTGTTAAGGGTCCCAAAAGCCCCCGAACCCTTGAACAACAATAATAATAATAATAATAAATATAGCTGCGAGCAGCGATTACGGGCCCAAGCCGGTGGCACCGCAACCCCGGTGCCTTTAGTTCCCTAAAGGCACCGGGGTGGCGGTGCCGCCGGCTTTGGCCCTTCATCGCTGCTCGCAGCTATATTTATTATTATTATTTTATTTTAATTTTTTTTGTCAACCTTTCGGGCACTTTTGGGGTACATTATACACATAAAGTTTGAAGCAAATCGGGTAAAAATAAGAGGGTGATTTCAAAGCATTTTTTAAGTGACACACTTCCTGCTGCCAGTTGGTGGCGCTATAACTTTGACTCACAATAGTCACATCAATGTGATCAGCCTCTTACAATGAACACACTGCTGAAGTTTCATCAAGATCAGTCAATGTATGCAGAAGTTATAACACACTTCCTGTGTCCCATTATTCGCCATAAATTCGTTTCCTCGCCACGGCCAAACCGTTCGAGATATCAAAAATCCGTTCGCAATTTAGCATCCACAATGTCTTGACTTCATTCACACCTAGATTGGTGGCGATCGGATGAATTCCCTAGGAGGAGTATTTCACATTCCATTGTATGCGTTTTCCAAACAACGTATAATAACCGACTTCCTGTTGGGCTGGTGTAAAACTTAGAGCACGATATATATATATATATATACACACACACACACACACACACACATACATATACATATACATATATATATATATATATATATATATATATATATATTAAGGGTGTCACGATTCTCCAAATCCTCGATTCGATTACATTTTCGATTCTAAAGTCACGGTTCGATTCGATTCTCGATTTAAAAAAAAAAAAAAAATTGAAAGCACAAGCTATGCCATTTTTAGACTTTTATGCAATATAATAATATCTGACCTTTGTTCGCAATGTACCACACACTACATTGTCAAATTTAAAACGTTTATTAACAACATAATGTAACAATAACTTATATCTTAAGTCAATTGGAAACTTAAACAATATAACCTATTACCTATTATAGTCCCGGGGCTCCCTGGACTCCTCAGAGCAGTCACAGGCGAATAGCACGGCGTTTTAAATTGGGTTCCCACAGCGTTTGCATCGCAGTACGAGAGAACGTTCTCGTGAGGGAACGTACTTGGTTACTTGCGTAACCTCGGTTCCCTTAGAGATAAGGGAACGAGTACTGCGTTGCCTTGCCGTGCTATTTCGCTCATATCAGGTACTTCGCTTGAGTCGATTTAAACCTAAAGTCCTTTAGCGAGTTTTCTCTGAATGTATACACTTCAGCCGCGTCCAAATTGGCGCGCTCGAGGTTGGCAGGGCGCCAAGCGCTCCCGTTGGACCGCACGCCACTGCTAACTCGCCATAGGTTCGTGCAGTTGCCGCAGCACAGGCAAACAGCTCGCTCAGACGAGCTATGATGCTCTCGCTGTGCAGCTGCAATGCGTTTTAAAATAAAGGCTTCAATATTCTTGAGAAAAGGAGTTTTACCTATTACAGGCAAGCCGAGCTGACGTGACATATGGGGCGTGGCAGCATCGACGATTCCATTTTTTGATTCGATGATCGAGATTGAGCATTAATCGTGACACCCTTAATATATATATATATATATATATATATACTGTATATATACACGTGTATATATATATATAAGACAGAAAATATTACTTGTCTTACCTTATTCTGATTTTATGATACTCAAAATATTCCACAACAAATCCTTTAAATTTAATGTAAAAATAAAAACGAAAGTAAGCAGTGTTGTTCTCACGTAACCCTCTCATTAGAATCAAAATGTTTCAATATTTGCGATGTATTTGGATGCTAAACTATTCTTTATTATAGGCTTTGTACTTCACTCGTGTTCCAATATCGATGGAAAAAATCATCCTCTTCACACGCGCAAAAATGTGCTTGGAAACATCACAGTGGAGCTCTGCTTTCTGTGAATGGTACAAATTGTACTACTGACTATTTAAACAGAGCAGTGTTATTCGTTTATGTTAGATTGACTATTTTTATTATTATATTGTATTAGGGCTATAATGAACAGGCTGCGATGTCAAGATTGCAATTCTGCAATGTGTGTGTGTGTGTGTGACGCGGTTGCGGTTGAACAGTGGACACAAAAACATAAATAAAATGTTTTAGTTAATTCCTACATCCATAGGAATACATTGAAAATGCTCGCTCTACTCCGCACCATTATTAATGTCTGTGCGGACGTCTGTATTTTACTAGTATATAGTATACTATAGTTAGCGATTTAAAAGCACCCGCTCATTTCACACGTCGATTAACCGATGGGAAAATATCCTCACAGTCATATACCTAATAAATTTATATTTAAATACAATAGGCCTACCTAGTAAAACGTTTTATATACTATTTGGATATCCTTTTGGACACAAGAGGGCAGTATAGCCCTATGTTTGCTTTTTTGTTGAACCAAATAGCACTAAATAGCCTGTTTTTAACTTTTTCATACTTCTTATATTGCAAAAACAGAATAAAATAGGTTTAGTTCTAATATTTGTATATTTTTATATAAAAATAAATGGTGTATAATTACATTTTTAGAAGTTATGAGATGTTTCCTGCTTCCTTTTTGACATTAATTTAATCCCTCGCCATAGCAAAACCGTTTGAGATATTCAATATCCGTTTACAATTTAGCATCATTAATATATTTTTATCATGTTGAAAAAGTTTGGTGGGAATAAAATAAACCTTTTAGGAGGAGTAACTAAAAACTCAGAGGCTGATTTAACAAACGATCCATATTCAGACCAAAATATCTGACTTCCTGTTGGTTGCAGCTAATGCCTGTAAATTAGAAAGTTGTCCGGCATGATGAGACCAATATACGTACTGATTTTTGTAATTGTGGGTAAAACTAACCCCCCCACTTTTGTCAAAAACATTTTGAAAGTGACACACTTCCTGCTGCCAGTTGGTGGCGCTATAACTTTGACTCACAATAGTCACATCCATCTGATCGGCCTCTTACCACGAACACACTGCTGAAGTTTCATCAAGATCAGTTAATGTGTGCAGAAGTTATAACACTTCGTGTTTCTCTTTTCTCGCCATAAATTCGTTTCCTTGCCACGGCCAAACCGTTTGAGATATCAAAAATCCGTCTGCAATTTAGCATCCTCCGGCTCAGTGAGACCAATATATATACTCATGTTTGTAACTGTTGGTAAAACTAACCCCCCCACTTTTGTCAAAAGCATGTTGAAAGTGACACACTTCCTGCTGCCAGTTGGTGGCGCTATAACTTTGACTCACAATAGTTACATCCATCTGATCGGCCTCTTACCACAAACACACTGCTGAAGTTTCATCAAGATCAGTTAATGTATGCAGAAGTTATAACACTTCGTGTCTCTCTTTTCTCACCATAAATTCATTTCCTCGCCACGGCCAAACCATTCAAGATATCAAAAATCCGTCCGCAATTTAGCATCCTCAATGCCTTGACTTCACGCTGACCGAGTTTGGAGGCGAATCAATGTATTTCCTAGGAGGAGTACATTAAATTCCACAGCAAGCGTTTCCAAACAACCCTAAATAGCCGACTTCCTGTTGGGCTGGCGTAAAACTTAGAGCACGAAAGTTGTTCGGCCGGATGAGATCTATATGTGTACCGAGTTTCAAATTAATTCATGCAAACGTGTTTGATATATGGACCAAGTTTTAGAACCCCGTTCAAGGGGGCGCTGTTGAGCCCCCCTGCCACGCCCGGCTACCAGATTCAGCCCCGCCCTGATGGCCGCGGGTTCTGACCTGTGTGCAAAGTTTCAAGAGTTTTCGAGCACGTTTAGGGACCCAAAAGCCCCCGAAACCTTGAAAAACAAAGATTAAATGGAATATACAACCCCCCCCCCCCACACACACACACACACACACACACAGACACACAGAGAGAGAGAGAAAATTCTCCAGAAAATCCACATTCAAACCAAAATATCTGACTTCCTGGTGGTCTGAGGTTATGACTGTAAATTAGAAAGTTGTCCGGCTTGATGAGAACAATACACCTACCAAGTTTTGTGACTCTAGGAAAAACTAAGCCCCCATTTTTGACTAAAGGTGGCGCTACTGAGCCATTTCACCACGCCCGTTTCTGAAACTTTTCACATGTCTACTGGATAATAAATGTGATGTGTCTGTCGAGTTTCATGCATTTTCAAGCATGTGAAGAGTCTCAAAAGCATCCGAAAAGAATATTAAAGTTTAATGCATTGCCACGGCAACAGTATCTAAGATATCAATAATCCTTTCACAGGTCTACATCTGCCGTGTGTTTACATTATACACATAAAGTTTTAAGCAAATCGGGTAAAAATAAGAGGGTGATTTCAAAGCATTTTGAAAGTGACACACTTCCTGTTGCCAGTTGGTGGCGCTATAACTTTGACTCACAAAAGTCACATCTATGTGATCGGCCTCTTACAACTAACACACTGCTGAAGTTTCATCAAGATCAGTTAATGTATGCAGAAGTTATAACACACTTCCTGTTTGAATTATTCGCCATAAATTCGTTTCCTTGCCACGGCCAAACCGTTCGAGATATCAAAAATCCGTCCGCAATTTAGCATCCTCAATGTCTTGACTTCATGCCGACCGAGTTTGGAGGTGAATGAATGAATTTCCTAGGAGGAGTACATCAAATTCCACAGCATGCGTTTCCAAACAACCCATAATAGCTGACTTCCTGTTGGTCTGGCGTAAAACTTAGAGCACGAAAGTTGTTCGGGCCGATGAGGTCTATATGTGTACCGAGTTTCATATTATTATATGCAAGCGTGTCTGATTTATGGACAAGTGTTCGGATCCCGTTCCAGGGGGCGCTGTCGAGGCCCCCTGCCACGCCCGAGTACCAGCTTCAGCCCGGCCCTGATGGCCGCGGGTTCTGACCTGTGTGCAAAATTTCAAGAGTTTTCGAGCATGTTAAGGGCCCCAAAAGTGCCCGAAAGTTTGACAAAATAATAATAATAATAATAATAATAAATATAGCTGCGAGCAGCGATTACGGGCCCAAGCCGGTGGCACCGCAACCCCGGTGCCTTTAGTTACCTAAAGGCACCGGGGTGGCGGTGCCCCCGGCTTTAGGCCCTTCATCGCTGCTCGCAGCTATATATATATATATATATATATATATATATATATATATATATATATATATATATATATATCTTTAATGTATTTTTATCATGTTGAAAAAGTTTGGTGTGAATAAAATAAACCACTTAGGAGGAGTAGCTAAAAACTCAAGGGTCTGACATATCCAAAAAATCCACATTCAAGCCAAAATATCTGACTTCCTGTTGCTCGGAGCTAACGACTGTAAATTAGAAAGTTGTCCGGCTCGATGAGACCAATATGCGTACTGATTTTTGTAACTGTGGGTAAAGGTAACCCCCCCACTTTTGTCAAAAGCATTTTGAAAGTGACACACTTCCTGCTACCAGTTGGTGGTGCTATAACTTTGACTCACAATAGTTACATCCATCTGACCGGCCTCTTACCACGAACACACTGCTGAAGTTTCATCAAGATCAGTTAATGTATGCAGAAGTTATAACACTTTGTGTTTCTCTTTTCTCGCCATAAATTCGTTTCCTCGCCACGACCAAACCGTTCGAGATATCAAAAGTCCGTCCGCAATTTAGCATCCTCAATGTCTTGACTTCACGCTGACCGAGTTTGGTGGGGATCGGATGAATTTTGTAGGAGGAGTACATTAAATTCCACAGCATGCGTTTTTCAAACAACGCATAATAGCTGACTTCCTGTTGGGCGGAGCTAATAACATAGAGCACGGAAGTTGTTCGGCCCGATGAGATCTATATGTGTACCGAGTTTCATATTAATTCATCCAAGCGTGTTTGATATATGGACCAAGTTTTCGGACCCCATTCAAGGGGGCGCTGTTGAGCCCCCCTGCCACGCCCGGGTACCAGCTTCAGCCCGGCCCTGATGGCCGCGGGTTCTGACCCTTGTGCAAAGTTTCAAGAGTTTTCGAGCACGTTAAGGGCCCCAAAAGCCCCTGAAACCTTGAAAAACAATTATAAAAGCAAATCTCTCCTAACAGACAAATCCCCCACACCCCACACACACACACTGAGATACAGATACAGAGAGAGAGAGAGAGAGAATTCTCCAAAAAATCACATTCAAACCAAAATATCTCACTTTCTGTTGGTCAGAGCTTATGACTATGAATTAGAAAGTTGTCCGGCTTGATGAGAACAATATACATACCAAGTTTTAAGTCTCTATGTAAAACTAAGCCCCCATTTTTGACTTAAGGTGGCGCTACTGAGCCCCTCACCACGCCCGTTTCTGAAACTTTGCACATGTCTACTGGATAATAAATGTGATGTGTCTGTCGAGTTTCATGCATTTTCAAGCATGTGAAGAGTCTCAAAAGCATCCGAAAAGAATATTGAAGTTTGATGCATTGCCACGGCAACAGTATCTAAGATATCAATAATCCTTTCACAGGCCTACATCTGCCGTGTGTCTACATTATACACATAAAGTTTGAAGCAAATCGGGTAAAAATAAGAGGGTGATTTCAAAGCATTTTGAAAGTGACACACTTCCTGTTGCCAGTTGGTGGCGCTATAACTTTGACTCACAATAGTCACATCCATCTGATCGGCCTCTTACAACGAACACACTGCTGAAGTTTCATCAAGATCAGTTAATGTATGCTGAAGTTATAACACACTTCCTGTGTCTATTTTCTCGCCATAAATTCGTTTCCTCGCCACGGCCAAACCGTTCGAGATATCAAAAATCCGTCCGCAATTTAGCATCCTCAATGTCTTGACTTCATGCACACCGAGTTTGGAGGTGAATGGATGAATTTCTTAGGAGGAGTACATCAAATTCCACAGCATGCGTTTTCCAAACAACCCATAATAGCGGACTTCCTGTTGGGCTGGCGTAAAACTTAGAGCACGAAAGTTGTTCGGCCCGATAAGATCTATATGTGGACCGAGTTTCATATTAATTCATGCAAACGTGTTTGGTATATGGACCAAGTTTTCGGACCGCACTCGGACCCCATTCAAGGGGGCGCTGTCGAGCCCCCCTGCCACGCCCGGGTACCATCTTCAGCCCGGCCCTAATGGCCGCATCTTCTGACCCGTGTGCAAAGTTTCATGAGTTTTTGAGCACGTTAAAGGCCCCAAAAGCCCCCGAAACCTTGAAGAACAATAATAATAATAATAATAATAATCCTAACGAAAACAATAGGGCCTTCACCCTTTCAGGGCTTGGGCCCTAATAATCCTAACGAAAACAATAGGGCCTTCGCCCTTTCAGGGCTTGGGCCCTAATAATAATAATAAATAATCCTACCGAAAACAATAGGGCCTTCGCCCTTTCAGGGCTTGGGCCCTAAATATAGCTGCGAGCAGCGATTACGGGCCCAAGCCGGTGGCACAGCAACCCCGATGCCTTTAGTTACCTAAAGGCACCGGGGGTGGCGGTGCCGCCGGCTTGGGCCCTCCATCGCTGCTCGCAGCTATATTTATATATATATATATATATATATATATATATATATATATATATATATATATATATATATATATATATATATACAACTGCTCAAAAAAATTAAAGGAACACTTTGAAAACACATCAGATCTCAATGGGGAAAAATATCATGCTGGATATCTATACTAATATGGACTGGGTAATGTGTTATGAACGAAAGGATGCCACATCGTTTGATGGAAATGAAAATAATCAACCTACAGAGGATTGAATTCAAAGACACCCCGGAAATCTAAGTGAAAAAATGATGCAGCAGGCTTGTCAATTTTTCTGAAATTTCATTGCAGCAACTCAAAATGGTTCTCAGTAGTTTGTATGGCCCCCACGTGCTTGTATGCATGCCTGACAACGTCGGAACATGCTCCTACTGAGACGACGGATGGTGTCCTGGGGTATTTCCTCCCAGATCTGGACCAGCGCATCACTGAGCTCCTGGACAGTCTGAGGTGCAACCAGGTGATGTCAGATGGACCGAAACACAATGTCCCAGAGGTGTTCTATTGGATGTAGGTCAGGTGAGCGTGGTGGCCCTTCAATGGTATCATTCCTTCATCCTCCAGCAACTGCCTGCATGCTCTCGCCACATGAGGCCGGGCATTGTTGTGCACCAGGAGGAACCCAGGACCCACTGCACCAGCATAGGGTCTGACAATGGATCCAAGGATTTCATCCCAATACCTAATGGCAGTCAGGGTGCCATTGTCTAGCCTGCAGAGGTCTGTGCGTCCCTCCATGGATATGCCTCCCCAGACCCTCACTGACCCACCACCAAACCGGTCATGCTGAACGATGTTACAGGCAGCATAACATTCTCCACGGCTTCTCCAGACCCTTTCCTGTCTGTCACATGCTCAAGGTGAACCTGCTCTCATTTGTGAAAACCACAGGGCACCAGTGGCGGATCTGCCAATTCTGGTGTTCAATGGGAAATGCCAATCGAGCTCCCTGGTGCTGGGCAGTGAGCACAGTCGGGCTCACTAGAAGACGTCGGGCCCTCAGGCCACCCTCATGAAGTCTGTTTCTGATTGTTTGGTCAGAGACATTCACACCAGTGGCCTGATGGAGGTCATTTTGTAGGGTTCTGGCAGTGCTCATCATGTTCCTCCTCGCACAAAGGAGCAGATACCGGTCCTGCTGATGGGTTAAGGACCTTCTACGGCCCTGTCCAGCTCTCCTAGAGTAGCTGTCTGTCTTCCTGGAATCTCTTCCTGGAATCTCCTCCATGCTCTTGAGACTGTGCTGGGAGACACAGCAAACCTTCTGGCAATGGCACGTATTGATGAGCCATCCTGAAGGAGCTGGACTGCCTGCGCAACCTCTGTAGGGTCCAGGTATCGCCTCATGCTACCAGTAGTGACACTGACCCTAGCCAAATGCAAAACTGGTGAAAAACAGTCTGAAAAGATGAGTAGGGAAAAAATGTCAGTGGCCTCCACCTGTAAAACCATTCCTGTTTTGGGGGTTGTCTCACTGTTGCCCATCTAGTGCACCTGCTGTTAATTTCATTAACACTTAAGCAGCAGAAACTGATTACCAACCCCCTCTGTTACTTAACTGACCAGATCAATATCCCAGGAGTTTAACTGACTTGATGCTATTCTCTGATTAAAAAGTGTTCCCTTTATTTTTTTGAGCAGTATATATATATATATATATATATATATATATATATATATATATATATATATATATATATATACAGTATATATATATAACAAAAGATATATACATTATATATCAGACAAGTAATATTCTCTGTCTTGTCACTTCACAAAAAAATGGTACAAATTGTACTACTGACTATTTAAACAGAGCAGTGTAATTTTGATAAGTTAGGTTGACTATTTTATAATTATATTTTATTAGGGCTATAATGAACAGGCTGCGATGTCAAGATTGCAATGCTGGTGTGTGTGTGTCTAGCACTAAATAGCCTGTTTTTAACTTTTTCATACTTCTTGAATTGCAAAAACAGAATAAAATAGGTTTAGTTCTAATATTTGTATAATTTTATATAAAAATAAATGGTGTATAATTACATTTTTAGAAGTTATGAGATGTTTCCTGCTTCCTTTTTGACATTAATTTAATCCCTCGCCATAGCAAAACCGTTTGAGATATTCAATATCCGTTTACAATTTAGCATCATTAATATATTATTATCATGTTGAAAAAGTTTGGTGGGAATAAAATACACCTTTTAGGAGGAGTAACTAAAAACTCAGAGGCTGATTTAACAAAAAATCCATATTCAGACCAAAATATCTGACTTCCTGTTGGTTGCAGCTAATGCCTGTAAATTAGAAAGTTGTCCGGCTCGATGAGACCAATATACGTACTGAATTTTGTAATTGTGGGTAAAACTAACCCCCCCCACTTTTGTCAAAAACATTTTGAAAGTGACACACTTCCTGCTGCCAGTTGGTGGCGCTATAACTTTGACTCACAATAGTCACATCCATCTGATCAGCCTCTTACCACGAACACACTGCTGAAGTTTCATCAAGATCAGTTAATGTGTGCAGAAGTTATAACACTTCGTGTTTCTCTTTTCTCGCCATAAATTTGTGTCCTCGCCACGGCCAAACCGTTTGAGATATCAAAAATCCGTCCGCAATTTAGCATCCTCGATGTCTTGACTTCATGCACACCGAGTTTGGTGGTGATTTAATTAATTCTCTAGGAGAAGTGTTTCAAATTCCAAAGCAAGCGTTCTCCAAACAACCCATAATTGCCGACTTCCTGTTGGGCTGGCGTAAAATTTAGAGCACGAAAGTTGTTCGGCCCGATGAGATCTATATGTGTACCGAGTTTCATATCATTACATGCAAGTGTGTTTGATTTATGGACAAGTGTTCGGATCCCGTTCCAGGGGGCGCTGTTGAGCCCCCCTGCCACGCCCGTGTACCAGCTTCAGCCCGGCCCTGATGGCCGCGGGTTCTGACCTGTGTGCAAAGTTTCAAGAGTTTTCGAGCACGTTAAAGGCCCCAAAAGCCCCTGAAACCTTGAAAAACAGGAATTTTAAATAAATCTCACTCAAAAGACAAATCCCCCCACCCCTCACACACACAGAGACGCAGAGGCAGAGAGAGAGAGGGAGAGAATTCTCCAAAAAATCACATTCAAACCAAAATATCTCACTTCCTGTTGGTCACAGCTTATGACTATAAATTAGAAAGTTGTCCGGCTTGATGAGAACAATATACATAACGATTTTTGTGACTCTACTTAAAACTAAGCCCCCATATTTTTGACTAAAGGTGGCGCTACTGAGCCCCTCACCACGCCCGTTTCTGAAACTTTGCACATGTCTACTGGATAATAAATGTGATGTGTCTGTCAAGTTTCATCCAATTTCAAGTATGTTAAGAGTCTCAAAAGCATCTGAAAAGAATATTAAAGTTTGATGCGTTACCACGGCAACAGTATTAAAGATATCAATAAACCTTTCACAGGTCTACATCTGCCGTGTGTCTACATTATACACATAAAGTTTGAAGCAAATCGGGTAAAACTAAGAGGGTGATTTCAAAGCATTTTGAAAGTGACAAACTTCCTGCTGCCAGTTGGTGGCGCTATAACTTTGACTCACAATAGTTACATCCATGTGATCGGCCTCTTACAACGAACACGCTGCTGAAGTTTCATCAAGATCAGTTAATGTGTGCAGAAGTTATAACACACTTCCTGTGTCCCATTATTCGCCATAAATTCGTTTCCTCGCCACGGCCAAACCGTTCGAGATATCAAAAATCTGTTCGCAATTTAGCATCCTCAATGTCTTGACTTCATTCACACCGAGTTTGGTGGCGATCGGATGAATTCCCTAGGAGGAGTATTTCACATTCCATTGTATGCGTTTTCCAAACAACGTATAATAACCGACTTCCTGTTGGGCTGGTGTAAAACTTAGAGCACGAAAGTTGTTCGGCCCGATGAGATCTATATGTGTACTGAGTTTCATATAATTACATGCAAGCGTGTTTGATTTATGGACCAAGTTTTCAGACACCATTCCAGGGGGCACTGTCGAGCCCCCGTGCCACACCCGGGTACCAGCTTCAGTCCGGCCCTGATGGCCGCAGGTTCTGACGAGTGTGCAAAATTTCAAGAGTTTTTGAGCATGTTAAGGGCCCCAAAAGTGCCCGAAAGGTTGACAAAATAATAATAATAATAATAATAAATATAGCTGCGAGCAGCGATTACGGGCCCAAGCCGGTGGCACCGCAACCCCGGTGCCTTTAGTTACCTAAAGGCACCGGGGTGGCGGTACCGCCGGCTTGGGCCCTCCATCGCTGCTCGCAGCTATATTTATATATATATATATATATATATATATATATATATATACATACATACATACATACACACACATACATATATATGTATATATATATATATATATATATATATATATATATATATATATATATATATATATATATATATATATATATATATTATTGTTCAAAAGTTTGGGGTCAGTAAGATTTTTAATGTTTTTAGGAGAAGTCTCTTCTGCTCACCAAGGATGCATTTATTGATTAAAAATACAAACAAAAACAGTAATATTGTGAAATATTATTCCAATTTAAAACAGCTGTTTTCAATTTTTAAATATTTTACATAGTAATTCATTTCTGTGATCAAAGTTGAGTTTTCAGCATCATTACTCCAGTCTTCAGTGTCACATGATCCTTCAGAAATCATACTAATATGATGATTGATGCTCAATAAGTATTCATTATTATTTTCAATGTTGAAAACAGTTGTGTACAGATTTTTTTTTTTCAAAATGCTTTGATGAATTTTTAAGTTCAAAAGAACAGCATATATTTCAAATACATATATTTTTAACATTATAAATGTCTTTACTGTAACTGTTGATCAGTTTAACTCATCCTTCATAAATAAAAGTACTGATTTATTTTATTTATTTCCCCCAAAAAGAAAATTTTAATTATTACTAACCCAAAACTTTTGAGCGGTAGTGTTTAACGTTACAAAAGCTTTAGATTTCAGATAAATGCTGTTCTTTTGAACTTTCTATTCATCAAAGACTGTACACAACTTTTTTCGACATTTAAAATAATAATGAATGTTTCTTGAGCATCAATCATCATATTAGAATAATTTCTGAAGGATCATGTGACAGTGACGACTGGAGTAATGATGCTGAAAACTCAGCTTTGATCACAGGAATAAATAACAGTTTAAAATATATTAAAATAGAAAGCAGCTGTTTTAAATTGGAATAATATTTTACAATATTACTGTTTTTGTTTGTATTTTTAATCAAATAAATGCAGCCTTGGTGAGCAGAAGAAACATCTCTGTTATGTGCGCGCCACAGACTGCACGCACGTCTGCTTAGATTTCCGCCTTTTGCCTTCCGTCAATATTACGTTATTAGAAAAATATTTTTTTAGAGAATCGATTTTTTGACATTTGTGAATCGATTCAGAATCGTCCACGTCCGCATCGCGATGCATCTAAGAATAATTTTTTTCTCCCACCCCTAGATTTCATACAACAGGTTAATAAACAGTTACAATTAAGTCACTTACATTTTAGATGCAATGTTGACTGTTTTTGTTCTGTTTCAGCAGCGAAAATAGTTAAACAAAGATCACGGCAGAACCATCACGCATCACGTGTTTTCTCATAACTGAACGATTCAGCATTTTTAACGAATCGGTTGACTCAAAGATTGAATGATCAATCCATAAACATCTGTCTTAATCATGATCGACTCATTCGAACGAATCGTTTGAACGAATGAATCAATGACTCGCTTATTAAGATGGATGCCTGGCGACACCTAATGGCGGTTTAGTGTTGTTTAAAAGCATCATTCTTTCCCACATGTGTGTGATTTGTGTGTGCAACATTATCATTATTTTTCTTTCACTATTATATTAGCGATTTAAAAGCACCCACTCGTGTCACACGTCGATTAACCGGTGGGAAAATATCCTCAGACACATACCTAATAAATGTATATTTAAATACAATATTGGCCTACCTGGTAAAAAGTTTTATATACTATTTTGATGTCCTTTTGGACACAAGAGGGCAGTATAGCCCTATGTTTGCTTTTTTGCTGAACCAAATAGCACTAAATAGCCTGTTTTAACTTTTTCATTCTTCTTGAATTGCAAAAACAGAATAAAATGGGTTTAGTTGTGATATTTGTATTCTTTTATATAGAAATAAATGGTATATAATTACATTTTTAGAAGATTTTTAGTGTTTCCTTTTTGGACATTACTTTAATCCCTCGCCATAGCAAAACCGTTTGAGATATTTATTATCCATTCACAATTTAGCATAATGTAGTTTCATCATGTTGAAAAAGTTTGGTACGAATAAAATAAATAGTTTAAGAGGAGTGGCTAAAAATTCAGAGGCTGATTTTGCAAAAAAATTCACATTCAGACCAAAATATCTGACTTCCTGATGGCCAGAGCTATTGAATGTAAATTAGAAAGTTGTCCGGCTTGATGAGAACAATATACAAACTATTTTTTCTTTACTGTAGTTAAAACTAACCCCCCCACTTTTGTCAAAAGCATGTTGAAAGTGACACACTTCCTGCTGCCAGTTGGTGGCGCTATAACTTTGACTCACAATAGCTACATCCATCTGATCGGCCTCTTACCACGAACACACTGCTGAAGTTTCATCAAGATCAGTTAATGTATGCAGAAGTTATTCCACTTCCGTGTTTCTCTTTTCTCGCCATAAATTCGATTCCTCGCCACAGCCAAACCGTTCGAGATATCAAAAATCCGTCCGCAATTTAGCATCCTCAAAGTCTTGACTACATGCACACCGAGTTTAAAGGGGACATGGTGAATTTTCTAGGAGGAGTATTTCACATTCCACAGCAAGCGTTTTCCAAACAACCCATAATAGCCGACTTCCTGTTGGGCTGGCGTAAAACTTGACCGGGGTAAAGTTGTTCGGCCCGATGAGATCTATATGTGTACCGAGTTTCATATTAATTCATGCGAGCGTGTTTGATATATGGATCAAGTTTTAGAACCCCGTTCAAGGGGGCGCTGTTGAGCCCCCCAGCCACGCCCGGGTACCAGCTTCAGCCCGGCCCTGATGGCCGTGGGTTCTGACCTGTGTGCAAAGTTTCAAGAGTTTTTGAGCACGTTAAGGACCCCAAAAGCCCCTGAAACCTTGATTAACAATATAAAAGCAATAGTCAAATCCCCCCCTCCCCTCACACACACACAGACACAGAGAGAGGGAGAGAAAATTCTTCAGAAAATCCACATTCAAACCAAAATATCTCTCTTCCTGTTGGTCGGAGATGGTTCATGTAAATTAGAAAGTTGTCCGTCTTGATGAGAACAATACACATACCAAGTTTTGTGATTCTAGGAAAAACTAAGCCCCCATTTTTAACTAAAGGTGGCGCTACTGAGCCATTCCACCACGCCCGTTTCTGAAACTTTGCACATGTCTACGGGCTAATAAATGTGATGTGTCTGTTGAGTTTCATGCAATTTCAAGTATGTTAAGAGTCTCAAAAGCATCAAAAAATAATATTAAAGTTTGATGCGTTGCCACGGCAACAGTATCTAAGATATCAATAATCCTTTCACAGGTTTACATCTGCCGTGTGTCTACATTGTACACATAAAGTTTGAAGCAAATCGGGTAAAAATAAGACACTGATTTCAAAGCATTTTGAAAGTGATGTACTTCCTGCTGCCTGTTGGTGGCGCTATAACTTTGACTCACAATAGTCACATCCATGTGATCGGCCTCTTACAACGAACACACTGCTGAAGTTTCATCAAGATCAGTTAATGTATGCAGAAGTTATAACACACTTCCTGTTTCATTTTTTCGCCATAAATTTGTTTCCTCGCCACGGCCAAACCGTTCGAGATATCAAAAATCCGTCCGCAATTTAGCATCCTCAATGTCTTGACTTCATGCACACCGAGTTTGGAGGCGAATCGATGAATTCCCTAGGAGGAGTACATTAAATTCCACAGCATGCGTTTCCAAACAACGCTAAATAGCCAACTTCCTGTTTGGCTGGCGTAAAACTTAGAGCACGAAAGTTGTTCGGCCCGATGAGATCTATATGTGTACCGAGTTTCATATTATTACATTTTTGATTTGATTTATTTATTTAAAAGGGACAACGCACATTAATCAACATGAGGACGAAGTCCAAAATGTAAATGTGCCAGATTTAGCCATACAGGCTAATTTTCATCTGCAGTCCCTAGCAGGTTGATGGTTAAGAGAAAAACAATAAATATACTATAACAATACAATAAATACATATCAATAAGAAAGCTTTAGATAAAAATAAATACGAATAACACTACTATTCGCGATCTGGACAACTGGCAGATTAATCAAAAAACAGAAAAAACAAAAAAAAAACAAAAAAAAAAAAACAAAGACAAGTGTCATACACAGTAGACACAGATCAAAGTGAATAGACACACATTTGAATACATCAACAACATATATGCACACACAGAGACACCACTATAACAATGAATGCAAATATATTATTCTGTATTATGGCAGCATATTTGATTTGACAATAACCAATGTTTTATGGATTTGGAAAATGATTTAATAGATGTATTGTTCCTTAGTTCTGTGGGTATGGTATTCCATGTATGAGCTGCTCGAAAAGAGAAAGCTGACTGTCCAAAACTACTTTTTCTACATGGTATTTTACAATCCCCTCTTGTAGACGCTCTAGTGGATGCGTTTAGATTTTGTTGGATGAATTTATTGAGCGGAGGGGGGGCCATACCATGAAAAATTTTATATACAAGTAAGATATCAGCAAACTTAATCATGTTTTCCCAATTTAAAAGATCATATTTAATTAAAATTTTACAATGGTGATATGAATTGGACTTTTTATCTAACGTTTTCAAGGCTCGTTTATAAAGTATTTCAACTGGTCGTAATGTGGTTCGACCTGTCTGTGTCCAACTGGTAAGACAGTAATTCATATGCGATAAAATCATAGCATTAATGTATAGCATTGAGGCCTGTGTAGTTAAATTATTCCTAATGTGTCTGAAATTTGCCAAATTAAATTTGATTCTATTTATGACCTTTTTTACCTGTGTTTTAAATGAAAGACGTGAATCTATTATTATTCCCAAATATTTGAGCTCTTGGACCACTGGAAGTCTTTTCCCTGCTACTATGACATCTGGGTCTAGGTCTTTGTTTGCAGATTTCGAAAAAAACATACATACTGTTTTATCAGTATTAAGGTGAAGACACGAATTTGCTAACCAATTGGATATATTGATCAATGCAACTGATAGCTCTTCTGCAGCTTGCCTCTTGTTTGCAGCATGTAGATATATGACAGTGTCATCAGCATACATCTGGCAGGTGACAGTAGGTGGACAGACCTCAGGTAAATCATTAATGTATAAACTGAATAACAGGGGACCCAAAATGGAACCTTGGGGTACTCCCAAATTAATGTCAGTTATTTGGGAGATGTTATTATCCACACGAACACATTGTTTTCTGTCTGTAACATATGATTTTATCCATTTAATTACATCTGATGAAAAATTAAATTTTGATAACTTATTAATTAGAACGTCATGATTTACCAAATCAAAAGCTTTTTTTAAATCAAGAAAAACGGCTCCGACCACCCCACCCTTCTCCAGTTTAGCCTTTATATTTTCCAACAGAAAGACATTAGCCGTTTCCGTAGAATGATATTTTCTAAATCCAAATTGCATCGGATGTAATGGGAAGGAACCTGCATTTAAATGTGTTGTAATCTGTTCCGATATAAATTTTTCTGCAATTTTGGAGACTGCTGGAAGAATGCTTATCGGTCGATAGTTGCTGATGATACTATGATCACCAGATTTAAATACTGGTGTTATTATTGCAGTTTTCCAAGAACTGGGAAACACTCCTTCATTAATTGACCAATTTATAATTTTCGTAATAGATGGAATAAGTGCCTCCTTATGGGTTTTTATAAATGCTGTGTCCATCCCATATATATCTTTTGCCCTTGAACCATTAAGAGAAGAGATGATTGAATTCACTTTGAAGTTTGTCACTTCTCTAAAAGTCATAATGGGGGCACCTGTATCTAAAGGAGTGAGAGAATAATTTGAACTGGCAAAACTCTGAGATAGAGCATTTATAGAATTAATAAAATAACAATTAAATGCTGCTGCCACTTTACTTGCCTCATGGGTTACATTTCCATCTATATTCAATTTTATTGGTTTATTGATGGTACATGATTTCCCTGTTAATTTTTTTAAATTATGCCAGATTTCTTTTGTATTTCCCTTAGCTTCACGAATAGCATCAATAAAAAATGTTGCTTTTGCCTGTCTGAGTTTTTTTAAAACCTTATTCCTCAATGTGGTGTATAAACGTCTCTCATGAGCCAGTTTATTCTTGAGAGCCATCTTAAGGGTACTGTCCCTCTGTTTCATTAGTGACCTTATAGTCTCATTTATCCAAGGTAGATGGTTTCTTTTACCAGGTTTACTTTTAATTTTTCTCATAAAACTATGTATAATTGTTTCAAGTTCAACCATGAGAGATTTACAATTTTCATCAACACTTTTATGAGCAAGATGTTCATTCCAATTGATTTTTTTAATTGCATGTTCAAGACTAGGTAACTGACTTTTAGGCATTACATACTGATTTAATTTTGTATAAGTTGATAAATTTAATGCCGTTTTGGGGAGTTTTCTTACGATCAGGATCATATTGTGGTCTGATAACCCCGTGACCAAATTGTAAGATTTTCTTATTCTTTCTGGTCTATTTGTGAAAACCAAATCAATAAGTGTCTCTGATGAACTAGTTATCCTCGTAGGCCCTTCAATTACCTGTTGTAATTCGAAATTACTTGTAACACGTTTTAACTCTTTCCTTTTTATTTTATCACTCCAATTTATGTTAAAATCTCCTAATAAAACAACCTCATTTTTAGTATCACATTCCTTTAAAAGAGCATTTAATTTATCATAAAAAACTATTTTCGTGGACGGTGGTCTGTATATTCCAATCAGAATTAAAGACATTTGAGTAGAGAGAGTCAATTTAAGCACAATGCATTCCAAGTCATCAGCACATGACAAGTGAATTTGCGCACAATTTATATTATCCTTTACATAAAACAATACTCCACCACCCCGACCAACATTTCTGTCTCGTCTAAACATATTGTAACCATGGACTTTTAATATGTCAGCCGGGGAGTTTTCGTGTAGCCATGTCTCTGTCAAGCAAAGGAAGTCCAAATTTGACTCATATAAGAGATGTTGCAGTTGGTCCTCTTTAGGAATTGCGCTTCGGATATTTAAATGTCCTCCTAATAATCCGCTTGGTTTAGCCTGAAAATCCCACAGCATGCGAGCCTGATTTACAGTGCGGAAGAGTTTATTACCACGATGTTTCACAATTGCAGGATTTATCTTACGTTTTGAATTGTTTGGTAATGCACAGTTTGTTAGTTTTTGCACATGATTTTTCACACAAGGCATCACAGCGCTCGGCAGGATCACTGCTGGTAATGAAGTAAAGTCAGCTGGAAACTCACCCATAGTGGCCGATTCAGTAGTATGCAAATTGCTGTTTAAGATGGTAAATTCATACCCCGACATAGTCCTATTTTCCAACCCAGGATATTGCCTGTTCATCTCCGTAAGTGCCGCTCGATGATTTGGACCCACGTCTCTCTCAACAGGCCCGGGATTAAGATGAACATCTCCCGCAAGCAAAAGGGTGAGCATGCAAGCGTGTTTGATTTATGGACACGTGTTTGGATCCCGTTCCAGGGGGCGCTGTCGAGCCCCCCTGCCACGCCCGGGTACCAGCTTCAGTCCGGCCCTGATGGCCGCGGGTTCTGACGTGTGTGCAAAATTTCAAGAGTTTTCGAGCATGTTAAGAGCCCCAAAAGTGCCCGAAAGGTTGACAAAAAAATAATAATAATAATAATAATAATAATCCTACCGAAAACAATAGGGCCTTCGCCCTTTCAGGGCTTGGGCCCTAATAATAAAATATAGCTGCGAGCAGCGATTACGGGCCCAAGCCGGTGGCACCGCAACCCCGATGCCTTTAGTTACCTAAAGGCACCGGGGTGGCTGTGCCGCCGGCTTTGGCCCTTCATCGCTGCTCGCAGCTATATTTATATATATATATATATATATATATATATATATATATATATATATATATATATATATATATATATATTAGGGATGTCCCGATCCAATCCACAGCATCGGTATCGCGTCGATACTGGCCTAGAACGCTAGATCGGATATCGGAGGGGAGAAAAAAAAAAGATATCCGATACCTATGATCCGATACCTATTAGGGGTGGAACGGTACGTGTATTCGTATTGAACGTAGGCTACGTTTGGTACGTGCCTCACGGTTCGGTGCATGGATTTACACAGAGAATACACGGTATAAAAATAAATAAAACTCGCGTGCACATTAATTAATGTAATGCGGAACTACTGTTAGATACGCGCATAGACATATGCTCTGAACGCATGCGTGTGTATATATATATATATATATATATACACTGCTCAAAAAAATTAAAGGAACACTTTGAAAACACATCAGATCTCAATGGGGAAAAATATCATGCTGGATATCTATACTAATATGGACTGGGTAATGTGTTATGAACGAAAGGATGCCACATCGTTTGATGGAAATGAAAATAATCAACCTACAGAGGATTGAATTCAAAGACACCCCGGAAATCTAAGTGAAAAAATGATGCAGCAGGCTTGTCAATTTTGCTGAAATTTCATTGCAGCAACTCAAAATGGTTCTCAGTAGTTTGTATGGCCCCCACGTGCTTGTATGCATGCCTGACAACGTCGGGACATGCTCCTACTGAGACGACGGATGGTGTCCTGGGGTATTTCCTCCCAGATCTGGACCAGCGCATCACTGAGCTCCTGGACAGTCTGAGGTGCAACCAGGTGATGTCAGATGGACCGAAACACAATGTCCCAGAGGTGTTCCATTGGATGTAGGTCAGGTGAGCGTGGTGGCCCTTCAATGGTATCATTCCTTCATCCTCCAGGAACTGCCTGCATGCTCTCGCCACATGAGGCCGGGCATTGTTGTGTACCAGGAGGAACCCAGGACCCACTGCACCAGCATAGGGTCTGACAATGGATCCAAGGATTTCATCCCGATACCTAATGGCAGTCAGGGTGCCATTGTCTAGCCTGCAGAGGTCTGTGCGTTCCTCCATGGATATGCCTCCCCAGACCCTCACTGACCCACCACCAAACCGGTCATGTTGAACGATGTTACAGGCAGCATAACATTCTCCACGGCTTCTCCAGACCCTTTCCTGTCTGTCACGTGCTCAGGGTGAACCTGCTCTCATTTGTGAAAACCACAGGGCACCAGTGGCGGACCTACCAATTCTGGTGTTCAATGGGAAATGCCAATCGAGCTCCCTGGTGCTGGGCAGTGAGCACAGGGCCCACTAGAAGACGTCGGGCCCTCAGGCCACCCTCATGAAGTCTGTTTCTGATTGTTTGGTCAGAGACATTCACACCAGTGGCCTGCTGGAGGTCATTTTGTAGGGTTCTGGCAGTGCTCATCATGTTCCTCCTAGCACAAAGGAGCAGATACCGGTCCTGCTGATGGGTTAAGGACCTTCTACGGCCCTGTCCAGCTCTCCTAGAGTAGCTGTCTGTCTTCATGGAATCTCCTCCATGCTCTTGAGACTGTGCTGGGAGACACAGCAAACCTTCTGGCAATGGCACGTATTGATGAGCCATCCTGAAGGAGCTGGACTGCCTGCGCAACCTCTGTAGGGTCCAGGTATCGCCTCATGCTACCAGTAGTGACACTGACCCTAGCCAAATGCAAAACTGGTGAAAAACAGTCTGAAAAGATGAGTAGGGAAAAAATGTCAGTGGCCTCCACCTGTAAAACCATTCCTGTTTTGGGGGTTGTCTCACTGTTGCCCATCTAGTGCACCTGCTGTTCATTTCATTAACACTAAAGCAGTTGAAACTGATTACCAACCCCCTCTGTTACTTAACTGACCAGATCAATATCCCAGGAGTTTAACTGACTTGATGCTATTCTCTGATTAAAAAGTGTTCCCTTTATTTTTTTGAGCAGTGTATATATATATATATATATATATATATACAGTATATATATAACAAAAGATATATACATTATATATCAGACAAGTAATATTCTCTGTCTTGTCACTTCACAAAAAAATGGTACAAATTGTACTACTGACCATTTAAACAGAGCAGTGTAATTTTGATAAGTTAGGTTGACTATTTTATAATTATATTTTGTTAGGGCTATAATGAACTGGCTGCGATGTCAAGATTGCAATGCTGGTGTGTGTGTGTGTGTGTGTGTGTGTGTGTGTGTGTGTGTGTGTGTGTGTGTGTGTGTGTGTGTGTGTATGTGTGTGTCGTGGGCGTGATTGAACAGTGGAGACATAAAAATATACTTTATGGTGCTAACTTTAAAATTGAAATAAAATGCTCACGGCTGCACGGGAATTCATTCCTACTTCCATAGGAATTCATTGAAAAAGCTCGCTCTGCTCCCAACCATAATCAATGTCAGTGCGGATGAACATTGTGGCGAGCACGACGAGGTCGAGGGCCGTGGGAGGACGGCGCGAGGCCGGTGGCGTGATTGATAATGAGCGACACGTGCACGACGCACCGCTCCTCCGTGAGAGATGCGAGACCGGTGCGTCGTGCACGTGTCGCTCATTATCAATCACGCCACCGGCCTCGCGCCGTCCTCCCACGGCCCTCGACCTCGTCGTGCTCGCCACAAACATATTTTACTTTCGTTTTTAAGTTAGCGATTCAAAAGCCCCCAGCGGTGTCACACGTCAATTAACCGGTGGTAAAATTATATTCTCACTGTCACATACATAGTATAGGCCGCCTACCTGAAAGAGAGTTTAGCTTGCCCGACCATAGTAGCCTGATTAGAACGTCAATGACAAAAAAATAACTTGGGAATCACTAAAACGAGAGATTATTCTAATTATATTACATTAATTTTAAGTTGCAATCAACAGTTGATAATAAATGTATTACTGATCAATGGTAACAAGGTTGCGCTGCTGAGGCTCGTGCAGCTTCTCCAGGAGAAACGTAAACAACTGAGCGCAGCACACAAAAAAGAAACCCATTTAACAACATACTGACTATAAAAATTACAAATATGGAGTTTTTATATATTTTATAACATATGATAAGAGCAACCTCACTTGACGAGTAGGCTGTGTTTCCTGAATACAATCACGATTGAAACTGCGACATTGATTTCATCAACAGGTTAATAAACAGTTACAATTAAGTCACTTACATTTAAGATGCAATATTGACTGTTTTTGTTCTGTTTCAGCAGCAAAAATAGTTAAACCAAGATCACAGCAGAACCATCGCGCATCTCACAGCAACTTGTTTTCTCATTTCTGAATGATTCAGCATTTTGAACGAATCGGTTGACTCAAAGATTCAATGACCAATCCATAAACATCTGTCTCAATCATGAATGACTCAGTCATTCGAACGAATCGTCTGAACGAATTAATTAATGACTCGCTCATTAAGACGATTGCCTGGCGACACCTAATGGCGGTTTAGTGTTATGTTTAAAAGTATCATTCTTTCCAACGTGTGTGCACCATTATCAATGTCTGTGCGGACGTCTTTACTTTCACTTTTATATTAGCGATTTAAAAGCACCCGCTCGTGTCACACATCGATTAACCAATGGGAAAATATCCTCACAGTCATATACATAATAAATTTATATTTAAATACAATAGGCTTACCTAGTAAAACGTTTTATATACTATTTGGATATCCTTTTGGACACAAGAGGGCAGTATAGCCCTATGTTTGCTTTTTTGTTGAACCAAATAGCACTAAATAGCCTGTTCATAACTTTTTCATACTTCTTGAATTGCAAAAACAGAATAAAATGGGTTTAGTTCTAATATTTGTATAATTTTATATAAAAATAAATGGTGTATAATTACATTTTTAGAAGTTATGAGATGTTTCCTGCTTCCTTTTTGACATTAATTTAATCCCTCGCCATAGCAAAACCGTTAGAGATATTCAATATCCGTTCACAATTTAGCATCTTTAATGTATTTTCATCATGTTGAAAAAGTTTGGTGGGAATAAAATAAATATTTTAAGAGGAGTGGCTAAAAACTCAGAGTCTGAAATATCCCAAAAATCCACATTCAGACCTAAATATCTGACTTTCTGTTGGTCGGAGCTAATTACTTTAAATT
Organism: Vimba vimba; assembly: GCA_022828995.1. Taxonomy (NCBI): domain Eukaryota; kingdom Metazoa; phylum Chordata; class Actinopteri; order Cypriniformes; family Leuciscidae; genus Vimba; species Vimba vimba. Next base: position 15,815,751 of record CM040831.1, read on the forward strand.
AGAAAGTTGTCCGGCTCGATGAGACCAATGTACGTACTGATTTTTGTTACTGTATATACTACTACCCCCCCCACTTTTGTCAAAGGCATTTTGAAAGTGACACACTTCCTGCTACCAGTTGGTGGCGCTATAACTTTGACTCACAATAGTTACATCCATCTGATCGGCCTCTTACCACGAACACATTGGTGAAGTTTCATCAAGATCAGTTAATGTATGCAGAAGTTATACCGCTTCGTGTTTCTCTTTTCTCGCCATAAATTCGTTTCCTCGCCACGGCCAAACCGTTCGAGATATCAAAAATCCGTCCGCAATTTAGCATCCTCAATGTCTTGACTTCATGCACACCGAGTTTGGTGGGGATTGGATGAATTCTCTAGGAGGAGTACTTCGCATTCCACAGCGAGCGTTTTCCAAACAACCCATAATAGCCGACTTCCTGTTGGGCTGGCGTAAAACTTGACCGGGGGAAAGTTGTTCGGCCCAATGAGATCTATATGTGTACCGAGTTTCATATTAATTCATGCAAGCGTGTTCGATCTATGGACCAAGTTTTGGGACCCCGTTCAAGGGGGCGCTGTTGAGCCCCCCTGCCACGCCCGTGTACCAGCTTCAGCCCGGCCCTGATGGCCGCGGGTTCTGACTTGTGTGCAAAGTTTCAAGAGTTTTTGAGCACGTTAAGGACCCCATAAGCCCCTGAAACCTTGATTAACAATATAAAAGCAATAGTCAAATCCCCCCCTCCCCTCACACACACAGAGACACAGAGAGAGGGAGAGAAAATTCTTCAGAAAATCCACATTCAAACCAAAATATCTCTCTTCCTGTTGGTCGGAGATAGTTAATGTCAATTAGAAAGTTGTCCGTCTTGATGAGAAGAATACACATACCAAGTTTTGTTGCTGTTGATAAAACTAACCCCCCCACTTATGACTAAAGGTGGCGCTACTGAGCCCCTCACCACGCCCGTTTCTGAAACTTTGCACATGTCTACGGGCTAATAAATGTGATTTGTCTGTCGAGTTTCATGCATTTTCAAGCATGTGAAGAGTCTCAAAAGCATCCGAAAAGAATATTAAAGTTTGATGCGTTGCCACGGCAACAGTATCTAAGATATCAATAATCCTTTCACAGGTCTACATCTGCCGTGTGTCTACATTATACACATAAAGTTTGAAGCAAATCGGGTAAAAATAAGAGGGTGATTTTAAAGCATTTTGAAAGTGACACACTTCCTGCTGCCAGTTGGTGGCGCTATAACTTTGACTCACAATAGTCACATCCATGTGATCGGCCTCTTACAACGAACACACTGCTGAAGTTTCATCAAGATCAGTTAATGTATGCAGAAGTTATAACACACTTCCTGTTTCCATTATTCGCCATAAATTCGTTTCCTCGCCACGGCCAAACCGTTCGAGATATCAAAAATCCCCTGGCATTTTTTCATCCTCAATGCCTTGAATTCATGCACACCGAGTTTGGTGGCGATCGGTTGAATTCCCTAGGAGAAGTGTTTCAAATACCAGACCATGCGTTTCCAAACAACCTTTAATAGCTGACTTCCTGTTAGGCTGGCGTAAAAAGTAAAAGTACGAAAGTTGTTCGGCCCGATGAGATCTATATATGAACCGAGTTTCATATTATTACATGCAAGCGTGTCTGATTTATGGACCAAGTTTTCGGACCCCGTTCAAGGGGGCGCTGTCGAGCTCCCCTGCCACGCCCGGGTACCAGCTTCAGCCCGGCCCTGATGGCCGCAGGTTCTGACCCGTGTGCAAAGTTTCAAGAGTTTTCGAGCACGTTAAGGGTCTCAAAAGTGTCCGAAAGGTTGACAGAAAAATAATAATAATAATAAATATAGCTGCGAGCAGCGATTACGGGCCCAAGCCGGTGGCACCGCAACCCTGTTGCCTTTAGTTACCTAAAGGCCACCGGCTTTGGCCCTTCATCGCTGCTCGCAGCTATATTTATATATAAATATATATATATTTATATATATATATATATATATATATATATATATATATATATATATATATATATATAAAAGACAGAAACCTTATTACCTTATTCTGATTTTATGATACACTCAAAATATTCCACAACAAATCTTTTAAATTTAATGTAAAAATAAAAACGAAAGTAAGCACTGTTGGGCTCACGTAACCCTCTCATTAGAATCAAAATGTTTCAGCATTTGCGATGTATTTGGATGCTAAACTATTCTTTATTATAGGCTTTGTTCTTCACTCGTGTTCCAATATCGACGAAAAAAATCATCCTCTTCACACGCGCAAAAATGTGCTTGAAACATCACAGTGGAGCGGTGCTTACTGTGAATGTACGAATTGTACTACTGACTATTTAGAGCAGTGTAATTTTTATATGTTAGGTTAACTATTTTATTATTATATTTTATTAAGGCTATAATGAACAGGCTGCGATGTCAAGATTGCAATGCTGGAATGTGTGTGTGTGTGTGTGTGTGTGTGTGTGTGTATGTGTTCATGTTTTCCTATCCCGGTGGGGACTTCAACCTGAATGCACACAGACTCATGGGGACTCATGTCACAGTGGGGACCTAAATAGATGTCCCCATGGGTAAACAAGTTTATAAATCATACAGAATGAGTTTTTTTGGAAATGTAAAAATGCAGAAAGTTTTCTGGGATAGGTAGGTTTAGGGGTAGGGTTAGTGTGAGGAGATAGAATATACAGTTTGTACAGTATAAAAACCATTAAGTCTATGGAGAGTCCCCACAAAGATAGTAAACCGTGTGTGTGTGTGTGGCGTGGGCGCGATTGAACAGTGGACACATAAAAACATACTCCGTCATTATACAGGACGACATTCAAACTGCAAAGTGTTAACTTATATTTGTGTACAGTCACAATAAAACACAACATTGTGCTTTTGTAAAATAATTCCAAGCAATCCACCCCCCGAAAGGTGCTAATTTTAAAATGAAACTAAAATGCTCATGGCTTCCATAGGAATTCATTTGAAACGCTCGCTCAACCACTATCAATGTCAGTGCGGACGAGCATATTTTACTTTCGTTTTTAAGTTGGCGATTCAAAAGCCCCCAGCGGTGTCACACATAGATTAACCAGTGGTAAAATATTCTCAACGTCACAAACCTAGTATATTTTTATGTAGATACAATAGGCCTACCTGATTTTGAACACAAGAGGGCAGTATAGCCCTATGTATGACTTGACTTTTATGGGACTAAATAGTACAATTACTATTTTTAAACTTATAAATAATTATTAAATTGAAAAAAAGAATAAAATGGGTTTAGTTGTGATATTTGTATACTTTTATATAGAAATAAATGTTTTTTAATTACATTTTTAGAAGATGAGGCTTTTAGTTTCCTTTTTGTACATTACTTTAGTCCCTCACTATAGCAAAACCGTTTGAGATGTTTAATATCCGTTCACAATTTAGCATCTTTAATGTATTTTCATCATTTTGAAAAAGTTTGGTGTGAATAAAATAAACCAGTTAGGAAGAGTAGCTAAAAAGTCTGAAATATCCAAAAAATCCACATTCAAACCAAAATATCTGACTTCCTTTTGCTCTGAGCTAATAACTGTAAATTAGAAAGTTGTCTGACTCGATGAGACCAATATATATACTGATTTTTGGAACTGTTGGTAAAACTAACCCCCCCACTTTTGTCAAAAGCATGTTGAAAGTGACACACTTCCTGCTGCCAGTTGGTGGCGCTATAACTTTGGCTCACAATAGTTACATCCATCTGATCAGCCTCTTACCACGAACACACTGGTGAAGTTTCATGAAGATCAGTTAATGTATGCAGAAGTTATACCACTTCGTGTTTCTCTTTTCTCGCCATAATTTCGTTTCCTCGCCACGGCCAAACCGTTCGAGATATCAAAAATCCGTCCGCAATTTAGAATCCTTAATGTCTTGACTTCATGCACACCGAGTTTGATGGGGATTGGATGAATTCTCTAGGAGGAGTACTCCGCATTCCACAGCAAGCGTTTTCCAAACAACCCATAATAGCCGACTTCCTGTTGGGCTGGCGTAAAACTTGACCGGGTGAAAGTTTTTCGGCCCGATGAGATCTATATGTGTACCGAGTTTCATATTAATTCATGCAAGCGTGTTTGATCTATGGACCAAGTTTTGGGACCCCTTTCAAGGGGGCGCTGTTGAGCCCCCCTGCCACGCCCGGGTACCAGCTTCAGCCCGTCCCTGATGGCAGGGGGTTCTGACTTGTGTGCAAAGTTTCAAGAGTTTTTGAGCATGTTAAGGACCCCAAAAGCCCCTGAAACCTTGATTAACAATACAAAAGCAATAGTCAAATCCCCCCTCCCCTCACACACACAGAGACACAGAGAGAGGGAGAGAAAATTCTTCAGAAAATCCACATTCAAACCAAAATATCTCTCTTCCTGTTGGTCGGAGATATATCATGTAAATTAGAAAGTTGTCCGTCTTGATGAGAACAATACACATACCAAGTTTTGTTGCAGTTGATAAAACTAACCCTCCCACTTATGACTAAAGGTGGCGCTACTGAGCCCCTCACCACGCCCGTTTCTGAAACTTTGCACATGTCTACGGGCTAATAAATGTGATGTGTCTGTCGAGTTTCATGCAATTTCAAGTTTGTTAAGAGTCTCAAAAGCATAAAAAAAAAATATTAAAGTTTGATGCGTTGCCACGGCAACAGTATCTAAGATATCAATAATCCTTTCACAGGTTTACATCTGCCGTGTGTCTACATTGTGCACATAAAGTTTGAAGCAAATCTGGTAAAAATAATAAAGTGATTTCAAAGCATTTTAATAGTGATGTACTTCCTGCTGCCTGTTGGTGGCGCTATAACTTTGACTCACAATAGTCACATCTGTGCGATCGGCCTCTTACAACGAACACACTGCTGAAGTTTCATCAAGATCAGTTAATGTATGCAGAAGTTATAACACACTTCCTGTTTCATTTTTTCGCCATAAATTCGTTTCCTCGCCACGGCCAAACCGTTCGAGATATCAAAAATCCGTCCGCAATTTAGCATCCTCAATGTCTTGACTTCATGCTGACCGAGTTTGGAGGAGATTGGATGAATTCTCTAGGAGGAGTACATTAAATTCCACAGCATGCGTTTCCAAACAACCCTAAATAGCCGACTTCCTGTTGGGCTGGCGTAAAACTTAGAGCACGAAAGTTGTTCGGCCCGATGAGATCTATATGTGTACTGAGTTTCATATTATTACATGCAAGCGTGTTTGATTTATGGACACGTGTTCGGATCCCGTTCCAGGGGGCGCTGTCGAGCCCCCCTGCCACGCCCGAGTACCAGCCTCAGCCCGGCCCTGATGGCCGCGGGTTCTGACCTGTGTGCAAAGTTTCAAGAGTTTTCGAGCATGTTAAGGGCCCCAAAAGTGCCCGAAAGGTTGACAAAATAATAATAATAATAATAATAATAATAAATATAGCTGCGAGCAGCGATTACGGGCCCAAGCCGGTGGCACCGCAACCCTGTTGCCTTTAGTTACCTAAAGGCACCGGGGTGGCGGTGCCGCCGGCTTTGGCCCTTCATCGCTGCTCGCAGCTATATTTATATATATATATATATATATAAAAGACAGAAACCTTATTACCTTATTCTGATTTTATGATACACTCAAAATATTCCACAACAAATCTTTTAAATTTAATGTAAAAATAAAAACGAAAGTAAGCACTGTTGGGCTCACGTAACCCTCTCATTAGAATCAAAATGTTTCAGCATTTGCGATGTATTTGGATGCTAAACTATTCTTTATTGTAGGCTTTGTTCTTCACTCGTGTTCCAATATCGACGGAAAAAATCATTCTCTTCACACACGCAAAAATGTGCTTGAAACATCACAGTGGTGCGGTGCTTACTGTGAATGTACGAATTGTACTACTGACTATTTAGAGCAGTGTAATTTTTATATGTTAGGTTAACTATTTTATTATTATATTTTATCAAGGCTATAATGAACAGGCTGCGATGTCAAGATTGCAATGCTGGAATGTGTGTTTGTGTGTGTGTGTGTGTGTGTGTGTGTGTGTGTGTGTGTGTGTGTGTGTGTGTGTGTGTGTGTATATGTGTGTTCATGTTTTTCTATCCCGGTGGGGACTTCAACCTGAATGCACACAGACTCATGGGGACTCATGTCACAGTGGGGACCTAAATAGAGGTCCCCATGGGTAAACAAGCTTATAAATCATACAGAATGAGTTTTTTTGGAAATGTAAAAATGCAGAAAGTTTTCTGGGATAGGTAGGTTTAGGGGTAGGGTTAGTGTGAGGAGATAGAATATACAGTTTGTACAGTATAAAACCATTAAGTCTATGGAGAGTCCCCACAAAGATAGTAAACCGTGTGTGTGTGTGTGTGTGTGGTGTGGGCGCGATTGAACAGTGGACACATAAAAACATACTCCGTCATTATACAGGACGACATTCAAACTGCAAAGTGTTAACTTATATTTGTGTACAGTCGCAATAAAACACAACATTGTGCTTTTGTAAAATAATTTCAAGCAATCCACCCCCCGAAAGGCGCTCATTTTAAAATTAAACTAAAATGCTCATGGCTGCACGGGCATTCATAACGGTGCGCATCCACGGCGAGGAACGAGCAGAACAGAGTGAACGTTTTTCAGTTAATTCCTACTTCCATAGGAATTCATTTGAAAAGCTCGCTCAACCACTATCAGTGTCAGTGCGGACGAGCATATTTTACTTTCATTTTTAAGTTGGCGATTCAAAAGCCCCCAGCGGTGTCACACATAGATTAACCAGTGGTAAAATATTCTCACCATCACAAACCTAGTATATTTTTATGTAGATACAATAGGCCTACCTGATTTTGAACACAAGAGGACAGTATAGCCCTATGTATGACTTGACTTTTATGGGACTAAATAGTACAATTACTATTTTTAAACTTATAAATAATTATTAAATTGAAAAAAAAAAAAAAGAATAAAATGGGTTTAGTTGTGATATTTGTATACTTTTATATAGAAATAAATGTTTTTTAATTACATTTTTAGAAGATGAGGCTTTAGTTTCCTTTTTGTACATTACTTAAGTCCCTCACTATAGCAAAACCGTTTGAGATGTTTAATATCCGTTCACAATTTAGCATCTTTAATGTATTTTCATCATTTTGAAAAAGTTTGGTGTGAATAAAATAAACCAGTTAGGAAGAGTAGCTAAAAACTCAGAGTCTGAAATATCCAAAAAATCCACATTCAAACCAAAATATCTGACTTTCTTTTGCTCTGAGCTAATGACTGTTATTTAGAAAGTTGTCCGGCTCGGTGAGACCAATATATATACTAATATTTGTAACTGTTGGTAAAACTAACACCCCCACTTTTGTCAAAAGCATGTTGAAAGTGACACACTTCCTGCTGCCAGTTGGTGGCGCTATAACTTTGACTCACAATAGTTATATCCATCTGATCGGCCTCTTATCACAAACACACTGCTGAAGTTTCATCAAGATCAGTTAATGTATGCAGAAGTTATAACACTTCGTGTCTCTCTTTTCTCGCCATAAATTCATTTCCTCGCCACGGCCAAACCGTTCAAGATATCAAAGATCCGTCCGCAATTTAGCATCCTCAATGCCTTGACTTCACGCTGACCGAGTTTGGAGGCGAATCGATGTATTTCCTAGGAGGAGTACATTAAATTCCACAGCAAGCGTTTCCAAACAACCCTAAATAGCCGACTTCCTGTTGGGCTGGCGTAAAACTTAGAGCACGAAAGTTGTTCGGCCCGATGAGATCTATATGTGTACCGAGTTTCAAATTAATTCATGCAAGCGTGTTTGATATATGGACCAAGTTTTAGAACCCCGTTCAAGGGGGCGCTGTCGAGCCCCCCAGCCACGCCCGGGTACCAGCTTCTGCCCGTCCCTGATGGCAGGGGGTTCTGACCTGTTTGCAAAGTTTCAAGAGTTTTCGAGCAAGTTAAGGGCCCCAAAAGCCCCTGAAACCTTGAAAAACAAAGATTAAATGGAATATACAACCCCCCCCCCCCACACACACACCCACACCCACACACACACACACACACACACAGAGAGAGAGAGAAAATTCTCCAGAAAATCCACATTCAAACCAAAATATCTGACTTCCTGGTGGTCTGAGGTTATGACTGTAAATTAGAAAGTTGTCCGGCTTGATGAGAACAATACACCTACCAAGTTTTGTGATTCTAGGAAAAACTAAGCCCCCATTTTTGACTAAAGGTGGCGCTACTGAGCCATTTCACCACGCCCGTTTCTGAAACTTTTCACATGTCTACTGGATAATAAATGTGATGTTTCTGTCGAGTTTCATGCATTTTCAAGCATGTGAAGAGTCTCAAAAGCATCCGAAAAGAATATTAAAGTTTAATGCATTGCCACGGCAACAGTATCTAAGATATCAATAATCCTTTCACAGGTCTACATCTGCCGTGTGTTTACATTATACACATAAAGTTTTAAGCAAATCGGGTAAAAATAAGAGGGTGATTTCAAAGCATTTTGAAAGTGACACACTTCCTGTTGCCAGTTGGTGGCGCTATAACTTTGACTCACAAATGTCACATCCATGTGATCGGCCTCTTACAACGAACACACTGCTGAAGTTTCATCAAGATCAGTTAATGTATGCAGAAGTTATAACACACTTCCTGTTTGAATTATTCGCCATAAATTCGTTTCCTTGCCACGGCCAAACCGTTCGAGATATCAAAAATCCGTCCGCAATTTAGCATCCTCAATGTCTTGACTTCATGCCGACCGAGTTTGGAGGCGAATGAATGAATTTCCTAGGAGGAGTACATCAAATTCCACAGCATGTGTTTCCAAACAACCCATAATAGCTGACTTCCTGTTGGTCTGGCGTAAAACTTAGAGCACGAAAGTTGTTCGGCCCGATGAGGTCTATATGTGTACCGAGTTTCATATTATTACATGCAAGCGTGTCTGATTTATGGACAAGTGTTCGGATCCCGTTCCAGGGGGCGCTGTCGAGGCCCCCTGCCACGCCCGGGTACCAGCTTCAGCCCGGCCCTGATGGCCGCGGGTTCTGACCTGTGTGCAAAATTTCAAGAGTTTTCGAGCATGTTAAGGGCCCCAAAAGTGCCCGAAAGGTTGACAAAATAATAATAATAATAATAATAATAATAATCCTTACGAAAACAATAGGGCCTTCGCCCTTTCAGGGCTTGGGCCCTAATAATAATAATCCTACCGAAAACAATAGGGCCTTCGCCCTTTCAGGGCTTGGGCCCTAAAAATGCTTTAAAATCACCCTCTTATTTTTACCCAATTTGCTTCAAACTTTATGTGTATAATGTAAACACACGGCAGATGAAGACCTGTGAAAGGATTTTTGATATCTTTAATAATGTTGCCATGGCAACGCTTCAAACTTTAATATTCTTTTTTGATGCTTTTGAGACTCTTAACATACTTGAAATTGCATGAAACTCGACAGACACATCACATTTATTAGCCCGTAGACATGTGCAAAGTTTCAGAAACGGGCGTGGTGAGGGGCTCAGTAGCGCCACCTTTAGTCATAAGTGGGGGAGTTAGTTTTATCAACAGCAACAAAAATTGGTATGTGTATTGTTCTCATCAAGACGGACAACTTTCTAATTTACATTAACCATCTCAGACCAACAGGAAGAGAGATATTTTGGTTTGAATGTGGATTTTCTGAAGAATTTTGTCTCCCTCTCTCTGTGTCTGTGTGTGTGTGAGGGGAGGGGGGGATTTGACTATTGCTTTTATATTGTTAATCAAGGTTTCAGGGGCTTTTGGGGTCCTTAACGTGCTCAAAAACTCTTGAAACTTTGCACACAGGTCAGAACCCACGGCCATCAGGGCCGGGCTGAAGCTGGTACCCGGGCGTGGCTGGGGGGCTCAACAGCGCCCCCTTGAACGGGGTTCTAAAACTTGGTCCATATATCAAACACGCTTGCATGAATTAATATGAAACTCGGTACACATATAGATCTCATCGTGCCGAACAACTTTCCCCTGGTCAAGTTTTACGCCAGCCCAACAGGAAGTTGGCTATTATGGGTTGTTTGGAAAACGCTTGCTGTGGAATGTGAAATACTCCTCCTAGAAAATTCACCGTGTCCCCTCCAAACTCGGTGTGCATGTAGTCAAGACTTTCAGGATGCTAAATTGCGGACGGATTTTTGATATCTCGAACGGTTTGGCCGCGGCGAGGAATCGAATTTATGGCGAGAAAAGAGAAACACGGAAGTGGATATATATATATATATATATATATATATATATATATATATATATATATATATATATATATAAATATAGCTGCGAGCAGCGATTGCGGGCCCAAGCCGGTGGCACCGCAACCCCGGTACCTTTAGTAAAGGCACCGGGGTGGCGGTACCGCCGGCTTTGGCCCTCCATCGCTGCTCGCAGCTATATTTATATATATATATATATATATATATATATATATATATATATATATATATATATATATATATATATATATATATATATATACACACACACACACACACATACACATATATATATATATTTATATATATATATATACATATATATATATACATACATACACACACATACACATATATATATATATATATTACCGTTCAAAAGTTTGGGGTCAGTAAGATTTTTAATGTTTTTAGGAGAAGTCTCTTCTGCTCACCAAGGCTGCATTTATTTGATTAAAAATACAAACAAAAACAGTAATATTGTGAAATATTATTCCAATTTAAAACAGCTGTTTTCAATTTTAAAATATTTTACATAGTAATTAATTTCTGTGATCAAAGTTGAGTTTTCAGCATCATTACTCCAGTCTTCAGTCACATGATCCTTCAGAAATCATACTAATATGATGATTGATGCTCAATAAATATTCATTATTATTTTCAATGTTGAAAACAGTTGTGTACAGATTTTTTTTTTTCTAAATGCTTTGATGAATGTAAAGTTCAAAAGAACAGCATATATTTCAAATATATATTTTTTTTAACATTATAAATGTCTTTACTGTAACTGTTGATCAGTTTAACTCATCCTTCATAAATAAAAGTACTGATTTATTTCATTTCTTTCACCCAAAAATAAAATTTTAATTATTACTAACCCCAAACTTTTGAGCAGTAGTGTTTAACGTTACAAAAGCTTTAGATTTCAGATAAATGCTGTTCTTTTGAACTTTCTATTCATCAAAGACTGTACACAACTGTTTTCGACATTTAAAATAATAATGAATGTTTCTTGAGCATCAATCATCATATTAGAATAATTTCTGAAGGATCATGTGACAGTGACGACTGGAGTAATGATGCTGAAAACTCAGCTTTGATCACAGGAATAAATAACAGTTTAAAATATATTCAAATAGAAAGCAGCTGTTTTAAATTGGAATAATATTTTACAATATTACTGTTTTTGTTTGTATTTTTAATCAAATAAATGCAGCCTTGGTGAGCAGAAGAAACTTCTCTGTTATGTGCGCGCCACAGACTGCACGCACGTCCGCTTAGAGTTCCGCCTTTTGCGTTCCGTCAATATTACGTTATTAGAAAAATATTTTTTTAGAGAATCGATTTTTTGACATTTGTGAATCGATTCAGAATCGTCCACGTCCGCATCGCGATGCATCTAAGAATCAATTTTTTCTCCCACCCCTAGATTTCATACAACAGGTTAATAAACAGTTACAATTAAGTCACTTACATTTTAGATGCAATGTTGACTGTTTTTGTTCTGTTTCAGCAGCGAAAATAGTTAAACAAAGATCACAGCAGAACCATCACGCATCACGTGTTTTCTCATAACTGAACGATTCAGCATTTTTAACGAATCGGTTGACTCAAAGATTGAATGATCAATCCATAAACATCTGTCTTAATCATGATCGACTCATTCGAACAAATCGTTTGAACGAATGAATCAATGACTCGCTTATTAAGATGGATGCCTGGCGACACCTAATGGCGGTTTAGTGTTGTTTAAAAGCATCATTCTTTCCAACGTGTTTTTCTTTCACTTTTATATTAGCGATTTAAAAGCACCCACTCGTGTCACACGTCGATTAACCGGTGGGAAAATATCCTCAGACACATACCTAATAAATGTATATTTAAATACAATATTGGCCTGGTAAAAAGTTTTATATACTATTTTGATGTCCTTTTGGACACAAGAGGGCAGTATAGCCCTATGTTTACTTTTTTTTGTTTAACCAAATAGCACTAAATAGCCTGTTTTTAACTTTTTCATTCTTCTTGAATTGCAAAAACAGAATAAAATGGGTTTAGTTGTGATATTTGTATACTTTTATATAGAAATAAATGGTATATAATTACATTTTTAGAAGATTTGTAGTGTTTCCTTTTTGGACATTACTTTAATCCCTCGCCATAGCAAAACCGTTTGAGATATTTATTATCCATTCACAATATAGCATATTTAATGTAGTTTCATCATGTTGAAAAAGTTTGGTGGGAATAAAATAAATAGTTTAAGAGGAGTGGCTAAAAATTCAGAGGCTGATTTAGCAAAAAAATCCACATTCAGACCAAAATATCTGACTTCCTGATGGCCAGAGCTAATGAATGTAAATTAGAAAGTTGTCCGGCTTGATGAGAACAATATACAAACTATTTTTATTTTACTGTAGTTAAAACTACCCCCCCCACTTTTGTCAAAAGCATGTTGAAAGTGACACACTTCCTGCTGCCAGTTGGTGGCGCTATAACTTTGACTCACAATAGCTACATCCATCTGATCGGCCTCTTACCACGAACACACTGCTGAAGTTTCATCAAGATCAGTTAATGTATGCAGAAGTTATTCCACTTCCGTGTTTCTCTTTTCTCGCCATAAATTCGATTCCTCGCCGCGGCCAAACCGTTCGAGATATCAAAAATCCGTCCGCAATTTAGCATCCTGAAAGTCTTGACTACATGCACACCGAGTTTGGAGGGGACACAGTGAATTTTCTAGGAGGAGTATTTCACATTCCACAGCAAGCGTTTTCCAAACAACCTATAATAGCCAACTTCCTGTTGGGCTGGCGTAAAACTTGACCAGGGGAAAGTTGTTCGGCACGATGAGATCTATATGTGTACCAAGTTTCATATTAATTCATGCAAGCGTGTTTGATATATGGACCAAGTTTTAGAACCCCGTTCAAGGGGGCGCTGTTGAGCCCCCCAGCCACGCCCGGGTACCAGCTTCAGCCCGGCCCTGATGGCCGTGGGTTCTGACCTGTGTGAAAAGTTTCAAGAGTTTTTGAGCACGTTAAGGACCCCAAAAGCCCCTGAAACCTTGATTAACAATATAAAAGCAATAGTCAAATCCCCCCCTCCCCTCACACACACACAGACACAGAGAGAGGGAGACAAAATTCTTCAGAAAATCCACATTCAAACCAAAATATCTCTCTTCCTGTTGGTCTGAGATGGTTAATGTAAATTAGAAAGTTGTCCGTCTTGATGAGAACAATACACATACCAATTTTTGTTGCTGTTGATAAAACTAACTCCCCCACTTATGACTAAAGGTGGCGCTACTGAGCCCCTCACCACGCCCGTTTCTGAAACTTTGCACATGTCTACGGGCTAATAAATGTGATGTGTCTGTCGAGTTTCATGCAATTTCAAGTATGTTAAGAGTCTCAAAAGCATCAAAAAAGAATATTAAAGTTTGAAGCGTTGCCATGGCAACATTATTAAAGATATCAAAAATCCTTTCACAGGTCTACATCTGCCGTGTGTTTACATTATACACATAAAGTTTGAAGCAAACTGGGTAAAAATAAGAGGGTGATTTTAAAGCATTTTGAAAGGGACACACTTCCTGCTGCCAGTTGGTGGCGCTATAACTTTGACTCACAGTAGTCACATCCATGTGATCGGCCTCTTACAACGAACACACTGCTGAAGTTTAATCAAGATCAGTTAATGTATGCAGAAGTTATAACACACTTCCTGTTTCCATTATTCGCCATAAATTCGTGTCCTCGCCACGGCCAAACCGTTCGAGATATCAAAAATCCGTCCGCAATTTAGCATCCTCAATGTCTTGACTTTATGCTGACCGAGTTTGGAGGCGATTGGATGAATTCCCTAGGAGGAGTACATTAAATTCCACAGCATGCGTTTCCAAACAACCCATAATAGCCGACTTCCTGTTGGGCTGGCGTAAAACTTAGAGCACGAAAGTTGTTCGACCCGATGAGATCTATATGTGTTCCGAGTTTCATATTATTACATGCAAGTGTGTTTGATTTATGGACAAGTGTTCGGATTCCGTACCAGGGGGCGCTGTTGAGCCCCCCTGCCACGCCCGGGTACCAGCTTCAGCCCGGCCCTAATGGCCGTGGGTTCTGACCTGCGTGCAAAGTTTCATGAGTTTTTGAGCACGTTAAAGGCCCCAAAAGCCCCCGAACCCTTGAAGAACAATAATAATAATAATAATAAATATAGCTGCGAGCAGCGATTACGGGCCCAAGCCGGTGGCACCGCAACCCCGGTGCCTTTAGTTACCTAAAGGCACCGGGGTGGCGGTGCCTCCGGCTTTGGCCCTTCATCGCTGCTCGCAGCTATATTTATATATATATATATATATATCTTTAATGTATTTTTATCATGTTGAAAAAGTTTGGTGTGAATAAAATAAACCACTTAGGAGGAGTAGCTAAAAACTCAAGGGTCTGACATATCCAAAAAATCCACATTCAAGCCAAAATATCTGACTTCCTGTTGCTCGGAGCTAACGACTGTAAATTAGAAAGTTGTCCGGCTCGATGAGACCAATATGCGTACTGATTTTTGTAACTGTGTATATATTTTTTGTAACCGGGCTATATATATATATATATAAAAGACAGAAACCTTATTACCTTATTCTGATTTTATGATACACTCAAAATATTCCACAACTAATCTTTTAAATTTAATGTAAAAATAAAAACGAAAGTAAGCACTGTTGGGCTCACGTAACCCTCTCATTAGAATCAAAATGTTTCAGCATTTGCGATGTATTTGGATGCTAAACTATTCTTTATTATAGGCTTTGTTCTTCACTCGTGTTCCAATATCGACGAAAAAAAATCATCCTCTTCACACGCGCAAAAATGTGCTTGAAACATCACAGTGGAGCGGTGCTTACTGTGAATGTACGAATTGTACTACTGACTATTTAGAGCAGTGTAATTTTTATATGTTAGGTTAACTATTTTATTATTATATTTTATTAAGGCTATAATGAACAGGCTGCGATGTCAAGATTGCAATGCTGGAATGTGTGTGTGTGTGTGTGTGTGTGTGTGTGTGTGTGTGTGTGTTTGTGTGTGTATGTGTTCATGTTTTCCTATCCCGGTGGGGACTTCAACCTGAATGCACACAGACTCATGGGGACTCATGTCACAGTGGGGACCTAAATAGATGTCCCCATGGGTAAACAAGTTTATAAATCATACAGAATGAGTTTTTTTGGAAATGTAAAAATGCAGAAAGTTTTCTGGGATAGGTAGGTTTAGGGGTAGGGTTAGTGTGAGGAGATAGAATATACAGTTTGTACAGTATAAAAACCATTAAGTCTATGGAGAGTCCCCACAAAGATAGTAAACCGTGTGTGTGTGTGTGGCGTGGGCGCGATTGAACAGTGGACACATAAAAACATACTCCGTCATTATACAGGACGACATTCAAACTGCAAAGTGTTAACTTATATTTGTGTACAGTCACAATAAAACACAACATTGTGCTTTTGTAAAATAATTCCAAGCAATCCACCCCCCGAAAGGTGCTAATTTTAAAATGAAACTAAAATGCTCATGGCTTCCATAGGAATTCATTTGAAACGCTCGCTCAACCACTATCAATGTCAGTGCGGACGAGAATATTTTACCACTGGTTAATCTATGTGTGACACCGCTGGGGGCTTTTGAATCGCCAACTTAAAAACGAAAGTAAAATATGCTCGTCCGCACTGTCAGAACCCCCTGCCATCAGAACCCCCTGGTGAAGTTTTATGGGACTAAATAGTACAATTACTATTTTTAAACTTATAAATAATTATTAAATTGAAAAAAAGAATAAAATGGGTTTAGTTGTGATATTTGTATACTTTTATATAGAAATAAATGTTTTTTAATTACATTTTTAGAAGATGAGGCTTTTAGTTTCCTTTTTGTACATTACTTTAGTCCCTCACTATAGCAAAACCGTTTGAGATGTTTAATATCCGTTCACAATTTAGCATCTTTAATGTATTTTCATCATTTTGAAAAAGTTTGGTGTGAATAAAATAAACCAGTTAGGAAGAGTAGCTAAAAAGTCTGAAATATCCAAAAAATCCACATTCAAACCAAAATATCTGACTTCCTTTTGCTCTGAGCTAATAACTGTAAATTAGAAAGTTGTCTGACTCGATGAGACCAATATATATACTGATTTTTGGAACTGTTGGTAAAACTAACCCCCCCACTTTTGTCAAAAGCATGTTGAAAGTGACACACTTCCTGCTGCCAGTTGGTGGCGCTATAACTTTGGCTCACAATAGTTACATCCATCTGATCAGCCTCTTACCACGAACACACTGGTGAAGTTTCATGAAGATCAGTTAATGTATGCAGAAGTTATACCACTTCGTGTTTCTCTTTTCTCGCCATAATTTCGTTTCCTCGCCACGGCCAAACCGTTCGAGATATCAAAAATCCGTCCGCAATTTAGAATCCTCAATGTCTTGACTTCATGCACACCGAGTTTGATGGGGATTGGATGAATTCTCTAGGAGGAGTACTCCGCATTCCACAGCAAGCGTTTTCCAAACAACCCATAATAGCCGACTTCCTGTTGGGCTGGCGTAAAACTTGACCGGGTGAAAGTTTTTCGGCCCGATGAGATCTATATGTGTACCGAGTTTCATATTAATTCATGCAAGCGTGTTTGATCTATGGACCAAGTTTTGGGACCCATTTCAAGGGGGCGCTGTTGAGCCCCCCTGCCACGCCCGGGTACCAGCTTCAGCCCGTCCCTGATGGCAGGGGGTTCTGACTTGTGTGCAAAGTTTCAAGAGTTTTTGAGCATGTTAAGGACCCCAAAAGCCCCTGAAACCTTGATTAACAATACAAAAGCAATAGTCAAATCCCCCCTCCCCTCACACACACAGAGACACAGAGAGAGGGAGAGAAAATTCTTCAGAAAATCCACATTCAAACCAAAATATCTCTCTTCCTGTTGGTCGGAGATATATCATGTAAATTAGAAAGTTGTCCGTCTTGATGAGAACAATACACATACCAAGTTTTGTTGCTGTTGATAAAACTAACCCCCCCACTTATGACTAAAGGTGGCGCTACTGAGCCCCTCACCACGCCCGTTTCTGAAACTTTGCACATGTCTACGGGCTAATAAATGTGATGTGTCTGTCGAGTTTCATGCAATTTCAAGTTTGTTAAGAGTCTCAAAGCATAAAAAAAAAATATTAAAGTTTGATGCGTTGCCACGGCAACAGTATCTAAGATATCAATAATCCTTTCACAGGTTTACATCTGCCGTGTGTCTACATTGTGCACATAAAGTTTGAAGCAAATCTGGTAAAAATAAGAAAGTGATTTCAAAGCATTTTAATAGTGATGTACTTCCTGCTGCCTGTTGGTGGCGCTATAACTTTGACTCACAATAGTCACATCTGTGCGATCGGCCTCTTACAACGAACACACTGCTGAAGTTTCATCAAGATCAGTTAATGTATGCAGAAGTTATAACACACTTCCTGTTTCATTTTTTCGCCATAAATTCGTTTCCTCGCCACGGCCAAACCGTTCGAGATATCAAAAATCCGTCCGCAATTTAGCATCCTCAATGTCTTGACTTCATGCTGACCGAGTTTGGAGGAGATTGGATGAATTCTCTAGGAGGAGTACATTAAATTCCACAGCATGCGTTTCCAAACAACCCTAAATAGCCGACTTCCTGTTGGGCTGGCGTAAAACTTAGAGCACGAAAGTTGTTCGGCCCGATGAGATCTATATGTGTACTGAGTTTCATATTATTACATGCAAGCGTGTTTGATTTATGGACACGTGTTCGGATCCCGTTCCAGGGGGCGCTGTCGAGCCCCCCTGCCACGCCCGAGTACCAGCCTCAGCCCGGCCCTGATGGCCGCGGGTTCTGACCTGTGTGCAAAGTTTCAAGAGTTTTCGAGCATGTTAAGGGCCCCAAAAGTGCCCGAAAGGTTGACAAAATAATAATAATAATAATAATAAATATATATATATATATATATATATATATATATATAAATATAGCTGCGAGCAGCGATTACGGGCCCAAGCCGATGGCACCGCAACCCCGGTGCCTTTACCTAAAGGCACCGGGGTGGCGGTACCGCCGGCTTTGGCCCTTCATCGCTGCTCGCAGCTATATTTATATATATATATATATATATATATATATATATATATATATATATATATATATATATATACACGGCTATAATGAACAGGCTGCGATGTCAAGATTGCAATGCTGGAATGTGTGTGTGTGTGTGTGGCGTGGGCGCGATGGAACAGTGGACACATAAAAACATACGTCATTATACAGGAGCACATTCAAACTGCAAAGTGTTAACTTATATTTGTGTACTGTCGCAATAAGACACAACATTGTGCTTTTGTAAAATAATTTCAAGCAATCCACCCCCCGAAAGGCGCTAATTTTAAAATTAAACTAAAATGCTCATGGCTGCACGGGCATTCATGGTGCGCATCCACGACAAGGAACGAGCAGAACAAAGTGGCAATTTTCAGTTTATTCCTACTTCCATAGGAATTCATTTGAAACGCCCGCTCAATCGCTCACCCTGTGGTCTGTGTGAGTCCTAATGCCCCAGTGTAGTGACGGGGACACTATACTGCCAAAAGAGCACCGTCCTTCGGATTAGACGTTAAACCGAGGTCCTGACTCTCTGTGGTCATTAAAAATTCCAGGATGTCCTTCGAAAAAGAGTTGGGGTGTAACCCCGGCATCCTGGCCAAATTTGCCCCTTGGCCTCTATCCATCATGGCCTCCTAATCATCCCCATGTACTGATATACTGATTGGCTTCATCACTGTCTCCTCTCCACCAGTAAGCTGGTGTGTGGTGGGCGTTCTGGCGCAATATGGCTGCCGTCGCATCATCCAAGTGGATGCTGCACATTGGTGGTGGTTGAGGAGATTCCCCCCATCTATGTAAAGCGCTTTGAGGTCTCAGAAAAAGCGCTATATAAATGTAACAAATTATTATTATTATTATCAACCACTATCAATGTCAGTGCGGACGAAAATATTTTACTTTCGTTTTTAAGTTTGCGATTCAAAAGCCCCCAGCGGTGTCACACGTCGATTAACCGGTGGTAAAATATTCTCACCGTCACATACCTAGTATATTTTTATGTAAATACAATAGGCCTACCTGATTTTGAACACAAGAGGGCAGTATAGCCCTATGAATGACTTGACTTTTATGAGACTAAATGGTACAATTACTATTTTTAAACTTATAAATAATTATTAAATTAAAAAAAAGAATAAAATGAGTTTGGTTGTGATATTTGTATACTTTTATAGAAATAAATGGTGTATAATTACATTTTTAGAAGATGAGGCTTTTAGTGTTTAATTTTTGTACATTACTTCAGTCCCTCACTATAGCAAAACCATTTGAGATGTTTAATATCCGTTCACAATTTAGCATCTTTAATGTATTTTCATCATTTTGAAAAAGTTTGGTGTGAAAAAAATAAGCCAGTTTGGAAGAGTAGCTAAAAACTCAGAGTCTGAAATATCCCAAAAATCCACATTCAAACCAAAATATCTGACTTTCTTTTGCTCTGAGCTAATGACTGTTAATTAGAAAGTTGTCCGGCTCGGTGAGACCAATATATATACTCATGTTTGTAACTGTTGGTA